>JANSTT010018137.1:0-14667 GCA_026745375.1 Platyura marginata | reverse complement strand
CCAACGTAAAAAAAATAAAATCGGTCGATCGTAACACCAAACTCAGTCTACGAATCCCACGAAAACGCACCTAGTATAGGTTACACGTTCGTCTAATAATGGTTAAACCATAACCGTTTGAAAATCCGCCATATTTATTGCCATTTTTGACCAAATGGCTCAGTTGAACGAGGTAGTCCTTTGAGAGCGGGAAGTTCCAGGTTCAAGAGAGACTGGGCAGTGAAACATGAAGTGTTTTTCTCTGGCATATACAAAAGAAAACACTACAGACTCGAAAAACCGTATTTCCCATACTGTTTTTTTTTAATATAAAGTGTTTTTTACTTAAATTAAAAAAGGAGATCGTACCTATACAGAGAAATGAGCGATACTTACTACTAAAATTTTGCTTTCATGCGCTAAATAAATAAAGTGGAAATGGAAAAACAAATTTTGATAGTTGGTATCGGTAGCTCGTATTTTAAATTTTTAAATCATGAAATCACAGCTTATTTAATCTAGCGTCATTATGTACATACATAGATATATTAAATATTTTTGCAATTTACACTACATTATTATTGCGATCAATTAATACTGATTTATTCCCACGATATATTATAACGTATGACAAACGACTTTTTCCCTGATATACATACATATGATATTTTTGACAACAATAATAACAAAAGTCTGCACGGCGCCGACTAACAGTTTGGCGGCGGCGGCTTGTCGTCTCAACCCTAATAGCAAAACACACTACTATATAGTTAGTTATGGTTGAGATAATGCGTAAACTTATTTGTGTATATATTTATAACGAAAATATTATTATTTCAGTTTTGAAACGGAAATAATTGTGCATAATATAGATATAATACAGATAATAATACCCTAAAAACGATGTCAGTAATGTTCTTCGGCGCCCATTTCTCCCCAAAGCAAACGCGCGCGAATTGTAATTTTCAATCTGTTATACATCCAATGTTATATGTATGGATAAATGGATGGATGGATGGATGGGATTGGATATATCTTCCAGTGGTCATATTATTTTGTTCATCGGTTGTTAAAATGAAATATTGAAAAGAACATCAAAGCCATGAAAAAAGATAAAATTACAAAGAACTGGAAGAAAACAACGCACGCCATAAGATAAATGCACAACAGTCGAGACAAATGGCGCCCCTCAATTTTATATATATGTACAATGTATATATAATATACATCCATACATACCTATATATTATAGATACGTATGTATATATACACACAATAATTGAATTACCAAATAAATTATAATTTGTTAAAGTATTTGTAACAAAAATGCATCGCTTTTTGTCAGAAAAGCAGCCAACATTAATTTATATGTAGGTAGGAGAGGAGGTACGGAATAACTTGTTCCCGGTATGATAATTTGGTAGATTTTTTTTTTTTTATTTGATGTAGTCAAGTCGATTAACATGTTCAATAATGGCCAATGTAAATGCATGCATGGGTTAATTTAAAAGTTGTGTAGGTAAGTGTTGTTGTTTTTTTTATTTGCCCAGCATATTGGTGAATTATTATAGAAACGATGTGTATTTAAGCAATTAATTTTTACTGAATGAATTTATATGTTTAATTTATGCTTTATTCTGTTTGTAATTAAATATTAATTGGATGAACTTTTTTCAATTACAAAGACAGCTGGCAAATTAGGGAAATTAAGAAATGTTCCTACAACTCTTCATGGGAAAGATGTACATAGCAATGTAAAAAAAAAATAGATCAAAAAATATACATATGTTTAGTTTTCATATAACTGCTTAATTTTTATTTATATTCAATTCAAAATCAAACAACTATATCATCTTCAAAATGTAATGACCTTAAACGGTTAACTTTTTTCAAAAATTTTATTTGGCAAAAAGTGCTGGAAATTCAAAATAATTTAAAAACACAAAGTATCAAAATCGTATCTTTAGTATTAAGAAAGTTTAAAATTGTTTTACTTTTTAAAAAATGCTCAAGATTTTCGATGAAAAACTAAATTTTTTATTCCATCAAAATGACGTAAGTTTTTTTTTTTAAAAAATAGTCCTATAATAATGAGATCAATAATTCTCACGACGCTACAAATCATTTTGCTTGCTTCGCTTGTTATTTTTTTTTAAATTAATTTATCAGTCAATTGTCTACAAAAATCAATGAATTCCTCATGTTACACCCATCCGTTCCTGTCTATATCTACTACTATGCGCTTATTACTATTTTTATATTAATTAATTCAGTCTTTCTTATTACTTTTATCTTACATTGATAGACCCAAAAAAACAATATCCATTATATAGCATACAATTACCTCACTTAAGCACAACGGCGACATCCAGCGCCGCAATTTTATATTAAATTGACATTCGGCGACGTTAATTGGCGCCATCATTTTGCATTCTATTTCCATCATAACTTTTAAAATGAACAATAGTATAAAAGTGGCGCCGAAAGTCGAACACTGTATATAAATCATGCCTTGTATACCGTACGTAACTAACTTGTTTATTGTTTTCCTTCTAAATATACATGACGTTTATGACAGAGATAGCAAGGCATTTAGGCAACAACAAAAAAGTGCTCTGCAAAATTTTTCTCACGTTCTCACCAGAAAATATAAAATAAAATATATATATATATATATTTAAATAAATGAGATATTTAAAATCGACTCTCTCAGTTTTCCGTACGATGGTATGCGAAAGATCATTAAAACCGCATGCAGAATGCCAGGTTGAGGAGCTATGGCGCTATCGAAACAATTGTGAGCATGAAAGTGATGGAGAGGTCGCGACGTGTGTGTGACATGGATATAAAAGTCTAGACATAATATGAGGTGGCAACCTTTTGGTTGGGGACTATTTTATATTAATTATTTAACTTATTTTCCAATGAGAAACATTACATATGGCTGATTTTCAACATTGATTGTGAATAAATGGGAAGGATAGCAGATGGTTGATTCTTTTATTATACAATAACTCGTTAGAATCTTATGCATAATATGATAGTCAAAATTGAAGTCTTATCTCACTTAATCTTTGGAACTACAGCAGAGTTCTTATGTTAAGAACTTATTTGTCATGAATTGATTGGAATAATTATCGTTGCACAAATGTTAAAAAGACAATAATTTATATAATCTAACTTTATATTTGGTGAAAACAATAATCTCGACTGAAAATCAAAATTAATTCAAAACAATTTTTGTTCAGTAATATTAAAAATACATCGACGAGTTTCGGTTAAAACTACTCTGGTTTTGTTACTGATGAAGAAAAATTATTACTACGTTAATGTGAGTATTGCCTAGAATTGCATACTTTATCAATATATTACGAACAAATAAATTTTTTGATCTAATCATCGACCTTATGTATTTAATTATGCAATTTAATTGATTTCCCTCAAAATGGCTTATTATTAGCTACTCAATTGATTGATTTTTATATAATCAACCGCCATACAAACAATAATACCAGAACGGATAGCTAAGATACCGATATGCACACACATAAAAAAATCTATATAAACTTTGTACGGGCATAAGTACCGATGTACGAATGCGAAAAGGTATTTTGTCCGTGCATCCATAAAATACATTTTGTTATTGGGATTTTGTTATAATTAATTAAAAATCTATAGGTTAAATTAAACCGTATATGCCAAGCTGTTTATATCCTATTCTTACTGTATGATAAAGAAGAGTTTAAAAAATATAAACATTTGTGAATTCGTGATTTATATGTTCTAAAACACATGAGAATTTGACAATGAATTTTTTTATAATCTCAATTTCATTGGTTCGAAAACGAACTACGTTCGCGCAAAAGAGGCTTTAGAGTTAATTAAGCTGACATAATTCGAAATATTTTTAAATATTGTGCATAAATTATTTTTTATTTAATAAAAAATAAAAAATAAAAAATTATTGAGCATTTGGCGAAAAAAGTATCCGGATACCGACAAATTCCAAAAGTATAGAACTTGCACAATAAAACAAAACAAAAATCACATTAAATAAACACCTGAATTAAACGGTTTCCAACAACTGGTCAATTAAAAAATCTGAAATGAGAATGGTGGCGCTAAATCCCACGCGACACTCTGCCGGCTGGTATTGAAACTATCCGAAAAAAATATTCTCTCCTGTTCGTCAGTAAGCTCAAAGTAACAGACGAGATAAGAACGATTTGCGGAACGTTGCTGTAATAAGTTTACTGTACTTGTTCGGTTCATTTTTTTTGCTCTTCATTATAATTCTTGTGCAACAACAAAATAGAAAGAAAAAAAAATCAATTCAGCGAAGATTTATTATTTATGGTGTGTTTTAGTATTTGTTATTTTAATTAAATGGTTAATTATGTTATGTGCGAATTTAAATGTTCCATCAGCCAACATACGGATAAATCGAGGAATTTTAATACACACACAGCCACGTACGTGTATTAGTTTGTACAACTAAAAATGTATATATGAAAATAGGCTTGCAATCAACTCTGTGACGTTTTCAGTTTGAAATCTTGTATTTCTGTGGGATAATTATCTGTAGAGTGAAAATAAAAATGACTTATTTACTTTTGAATATGTATAGAGGTACATATATCCTCCTAAACACTATGTTTACAACGAGAACCACTATTATAGCTAAACAAGCGCACACAAAAAAAAAGAAATTGACATCTATTTTGCAAAATGACATAACCTTAAACGTCATTCACGATAATGTTATAATGTACGAGCAAACTAAGCTCTGAGAAGTTTATTTGTCTTTTGGTGCCTAAAATATTGGAATATTATTTTGTATAGCAAACTAATAAGGCGACTAGTTGGGGCCAAATTGTAAATATTTAATATGTTATACATTATACAAGTATTGGAGTTGTAAAATTGAAAAACACCACCAATACATAAATTATGGACCTCTAGCTAGAGACCTGCTATATAAGAAAGTGTATAGCTGCGCTAGCCTGTCGCAGTTTAGTATTTCTCTAATATATTCAATGTTATAACATACAAATAATAAAACCACTTAACAAACAATAATTAAAATAAGAAAATAAAGTAAAGGAAGTATTTATTAACTATACACTACTAAAATAGAGAAGAGGTTACAAAAAAATATTGCAAACATACTCGTACATATGAATATTGTCTTCTTTAATTGAATAGATTTTGCTAGAAGTCAACGTTGCAGTAACACAAAAGTGTGACAAATGCTACTTAAAAATAACCTAGATTATTTTGTTTGAGACTAGAATTGTAGATGTCTGTAAATCTTTTTAATATATTTGTGTTGTAATGAAAATCCAGGCGATTTAATAAAAAAAGCTTACCTTCAAATTGTAAAATAATTTATTGAGAATCCTAAAGAACAGAAGAACGACCAAATATGTCATGGATTGAAAAGTTGAAAAAATGAGAAAGATGACGAATAAGAATATTATGCTATTTTTTATTAAACAATCAAATAACGAAAATGTAAACTGTGTGCAAGTAGTTAGCTTGTGAAAAAGAACTGGATCCTTATATATGGGCTCCTATCCGAAATCAATAGGCGCCATATAGTTTGATATCTAAACCTACTTTATAAAGCTTAACTTACAGACCTTTCCATTGATGATTACCAGACTTATATAAAGAGATTTTTAATCAATTTAAATTTGCTTCTGCTGTCTGATAGGAAGACAACACCGTCATAAGACGTGAGAAACCGATTGTTAAGAACTTACATTTCTATTTTTCCATCATGTGTTTGGAATTGGAAATATGTAGCAATTTTGAATAAATTTTCCGAAATTAGATGAGACAACGAAATTTAGAAATTTGTCAGTTAGATGATCAGGAAAATCTCGACGAAATCGGTACTCCTGGTAACCCTGCTTTAGATTGGTATATGTGTTTAATATATGGTGTTTATTGGGTTATCAATCTCTCAATTGTTGATCAAACGAAAACAATTACATATTTAGAGTTGTTGCAAAAGAATCATACTCCAGTCACAAATAGAGATTAGTTCATTGAAAGTATCTACAATCGAAGTTCGCATAGCATAACATAACCAAACTTCAATGTTTATCGCTTATATTCGTAATTTATCTCACAGAAATACACAATTTTAAACGAAATGTTTTACAGCAAATTGAAATATTAATTTTTTTTTTTAAATTTAGTTTCGTAATTTTCATCAACTCAAAATATATCGGTGAAAAAACTTAATTAAAGGATACTTACCTACTTACTAACAAAATACATATTATTAACATATCGCGCTTATAAAGCTTAATTATATATGTATAATAATAAAATAAAAATATGTAATATCTAAATGTGCTTTAAAAGTAAATTTAAGTGGAATTAACGATAATAATTGAAAATATTTAAGTGAAATTTATTAATTTAATCAAATTTATACATCAACCATTAAAGTGCAATAACACAAATTTAAAAAAAAATGAAGTTTAGTTAAAATATTGAATAAAAAAAAACTGTGCAATATTTCTACCGATTTTTGTCAATTAAAACAAAACGAACAAGCCTTAAACTCAATGGTGCAATTTTAACATGATTGACTTTTCGGAATTTACGAATCAAAGCAAAACAAACGTAAGTCTTATCGATAATAAAATTGTAAACGCTGAAGCTTGTTACCGACGTCGTGGATGGTGTAAACGAAAATATATTAATACAAGAAGAAAAAGGACAAGATATTCTATTAAATAATTATCACACGAATGATAATGACAGTGAGGTAGATAAATGTTACCAATGCATTTTATGTCCCCCCATGTTCTTTCAACGCAAGAAGAACCACCAGAAACGACTATGGGGTTTACGCGTCAACACAACATCAATAGCCTCATCAAGTCTAGAAGACCAACCATTCCAACAACAAAATTATCAACAACAGTCAAATGGTCGAAGATGCATCGGCCAAGAGTCAAGTTCCTTTATGAATTGTTGTGGAAGTACAAGTGGCAGTACACAGGATTTGGGAAATATGTATCCATTATTTTGTGCCCTAGCCAAAAAATTAAAGGAACCACAAATGCAAACACTGTGCCAAGCTGTAGAAAAAGATACATTCGATGGACAATCAACACATTGTGTTCTTGTTCCACGTGGTCATATCGAGGGAGAAGAGCCGCATGTTATTGCCTGTCGAATATGGAGATGGCCGGATTTAATGTCTGCAAAAGAACTGAAACGGATACCATCTTGTCCAAACGAAATGGATCCAGTGTATACATGTTGCAATCCAAGTCATTGGAATCGTCTGAATCAGCCAGGTAATAAAAATTCTATAATTACATACTTACGTTTCTTTTCTTTAGAATTTAATAAGAATAAATCTAATAATTAAATTTTCTTTAAAAATCTTACATTTATTTTACTTAAATGCTATTATAATATACAATTAGCCAGAGCATGCTCTTTTTCATTTCTTCTTATACTCGGCGGCTCGGCGCATTCCAGAACTAGTTATTTCAATCGAGGTTACAATTACTTGAGCGATATTTCAATTGATGCAATTAAAATGATATAAACTTTATATATTCAAATATAAAAATACCGCCAATTTATTACTCAATTGAAATTGATGTTGTGCAAATTGACTGCCGTTTGTTATCCTAAATAAATTCAAATGCTAAATATTAAATTGATTTTTTCGTATACAAATAATTTTAGTACAAAATTTTATTTATTACTTAATTTGGAAATCTTTTATTTGAATTTTTATTACTTAGTTATTTATTATACTTAATTTAATAATTTAGTGACTTTTTTGTTGTTGTTGTTAGAATATTCATTCAAATAATTTTTAATGTATTTTAACAGTACGTTAATGTGATAATAGTAGTAGACTTTATGCTTATATAATAAATATGTATAACTTCGAAGTTCATAATGAGTAACCTTATTCAACAGTCCTCTTATCAGTTCCTAAGTAAGTACATATACATAAGTATAAAAATGTCTTCTCCTCATTGTGTAATTGTGTTGAAGGATGCTGAAATATGTGCAACTTTTTTATCAACTAAAAACACGCTTTTAAACACATTGTATGTACGTACAAATTACTTTAGTGCTAACATTATTTATTAGATCTACATAATTAGATTAAACCCCTTCTTTCGTGAATCTAATAGAAGCAAACACCCAATCAGATATATGTAGGTATTCTGCTTCCATCTACGCATAAGTTCTTACTTACATATTTATTTTTTTTTCTGTTTAATTAATTTTAATTCAATATTCAATATTTTTTCTCTATTACCTAATTTGTAGTACATGCATGTTTTATTATGAAGTATAACAGATTTCTTTGTTAATAAATTTATCATTAATTATGTCATGTATGTATGTTGTATGAGAAGCTTAGTATAAGTTTAAATGAATAATAAATACTTATTGAGATTTTTATAAATCTCATGTTCCTGGTTTAATTCTGCAACTCTCGGATAATTTAGAAATGGAAAAATGTTTTTATAATCTCCCATAAGCTATAGAAATCTCCACCTTTGGTAATTTTATATACGTAATAAGTTACCTTTTACTTCTTTTTTTTAAATAATGCCTTAGTTTATTTATGTACAAACTTAGTGCAGAAAATGACCAAATGATTAATTCAGTGTGGAACTCCACTTTTTGAAAATTCTCCTATTTCGTTAGATTACTATTTCATTACTTCTAAACCTAATGAAAATCGATTTTTTTTTATTAATATTTTAAAGTTCCGCGAAAAAATGACAACAGTTTGTATAGCTTTCTAAGCTCACTTAAGATCTCAAAATTCGAGGTACAATAGGTTGTTGAGATTATACATGAAGATAGAAGTAAGAAAAGGGGGGCACAATAGATCTAAATACGGATCGAGGTGCATCGATCACCCCCAATACAACCAATCAAGTAAGTGGCCCATAAAGAACAGTTTTGTCTATTTGTATTTTGCGAAATAAAATGTGATTTTAGTTGACTCGGTAATCAATGATTAAAATTAAACTAAGTAGAAATTGGTGAGAATTAATTACAGCATAATATACTTATAAAAAGTTTAAATATTGGATTCACTAGACCATTAGAGAGAACATTAGACACTAGACAAAACAATCAAAAAATATGTTTTATTTAAATTTAATTAAAAAAAAATTCTATCAGTAAACAATGACTCCTTTCCGACTCATGCACTTAAATAACTTTACATATAAGTACGGTTTTGTTTATTGTACTTAATTTGAATTTTTTTTTTGTCTCGCATACCTAATGTCACATAACAGCTGCAGCTCATTAATAAACAATAGCTCTTAAAACTGCATCAACCGCTAAAGCAATTAATTCGAATTTTTACTCACTTATGTATGTATGTCTGTTATTTTTTATCAACTTTTAGGCTTAAGTTATTGTTTTTCCAAAAAAAAAAGAAAAGAAAAAAGCTCTTGCAATGTTTTCAAAAATTTCTATAATTCTGTGATAATTCTATAATTCTGTGAAATATTCTAGTTTTATTTGCACTTCGAGTGCATATTATTAATTTTGTTACTTACTAATCTAAATAATGATAATTAACAAGCACCAACACAAAATGATAATTTGACATGTGCATACAGTACAGAGTACAGTACATGTACAAGGTAGTGTTTGAAATACACAATTGAACATTTTTGCATATTAAGTGCTATCACTCAATCGTTGTATTATGGGATTGAAAATTTCTCGGATTAAATTCTAAAATTTAGACACAATCATTAGACTTTATAAGTAAATCTTAAAATGTAATAATTAAGCGCTTAATTCCTCCATGTTTCTATGATTATCTCAATGTTTTTTTTTTTTTTGAAAATCCAGGCTGAAATCTATGTGTTTTGTTTTATTATTGACAGATCGCTTGGATAAGTATTTGATTAGATGCGAATTAGAGTTTTCTATAGAATTATAAGTACATTTTCTTGTGATTTTCATATGGAATAAGTTTGCTTTGTTTGGAACACATTGCGTAATTCTAACGAATTCTTATGTTAAGATGTAAAACAAAGTCTTCCTTATCAACGTCAGTACAATTCGCTTACTATGCACATATGTACTATGTAGATAGCACTAAGATTCCGATATATGTAGTCTTTTCAAACATTTTTGTTTCAAAGCATTCCAACTTGAAACTCCCAAGTTGTTTGGTTTGCTCATTAATTATTCAAACGCGCTATTGCACAACACAACCAACCATTGATAGATTTGACTCGTGTGTCTTCCTATATTTGAAAAGACACATTAAAAACGATGTTTTTTTGTTCTGTTTTCTCTGTTCCCAGCAAATTGCTGTATATTTACTAAATAAAAAATATAACCTTGTGCTCGCCAATAGGTATGTAAAAGCTCGTTTAAAAGGTTGTACCGAAGTAAATACACACAAGATATTTATAATTCTTGTCTTATATGTTGAGGAATAATTAATGCAAAAATTTTTGTTGAAACAATCCATCTCATTGAAAACGCGTTGTCCTCTTTTTCGTTAATTTTAGAAAACTATAAAATTTATATAGAAATTATTTTTTTGTTTACTTCACAAAAATAAAACGTGTGGATTGTGGAATGAAAAAATAATAAAAAAAAAAAACAGACTAATAGAAAATTGATTTTTATCGTACCGGTATATAACAGTGTATTCATGGCGCCTAGTATGTGATTTGTGTGGAATCCGAACGACTACATGCAATGGGTAAAATAATAAACTTGTTTTTTGGTCGTGGCGTGGTAGTATTCACGTACACACAAGTTGCAAGTTTCAATAAATATAGATACACATAAAATTCTGTATTAATATGTAATATATATGTATTCATATGAGGTATATGTATAGATTTGCTTGGCCGTTCGCAGGGTTGTCTATATTAATTAAATGTCATAATGTGGGCAATACGTTTTTTTTTTTATATTGAATATGCATTAGAGTGGAGCATACATTTAGTAAAAGAATACTTATTTATTAATTTTTGAACAAAATAGCATTATGCAAGCGAAAAAGTCTTGCAATTTTGGTTGCAATTAGATAACAGAAATTTATACACGTCAACATTTTTATGTTCTTATGCTTATGATTCAGTTAATTCAAATATCGCATGCTAATTACCTTTCAAGACTAATAAAATGTTGAAAAATAATACAGAATTTTTTGTATTCGATAAGAATAAATTATTACTGACAATTATTTTAAAAAAAGGGCGTAGAAAGACCATTACTTATTGTTGTATAACTACAAACTAAAACACATTTTTTTTTTAATTCAGATGAAAACTTTTATTTTTTCTTTGTTGATCATATTTATTTTGCAAAAAGCTTTCTATTAGAGTTCGAGTCATGAATTCATGCTAGAATTCACATAAATTAATATAAAGTAATTTTTAAATAATTATGTACTTCATTTTGTATTACGACCCCGATCGTCCGATCGTTTTCAATTTGAAGTTTAACCTATATAAACTTACCGTACCAATGGTGTTACGTACACCTTTATATCACCCCCTAAATTTTAATAATAATGAAAACAGCATGCTGGCCAAAATAGTTTCAGGTCTAAATGGGTTAAAGACATGATTTAATCATTAAAAGTGTTTTAATTTAGTTTTATATTTGTGTTTATGTACGTAATGTTTAAACACGAAAAACACGATTTGCTCATTTGACTATAATACTTTGTTTTATAAGTATTGACTTGTAAAAATGTAAATTTAAGACTGCTCAACAAAGTTTTACGTATACTAGGTTGAATCGATAATTTTAATTTTTTTTGTTGAAATTCCTGGTGGTTTAAACTTTATAGGCTACATCATTTTGAGAATGGCTTCAAAGTATTTCAGGTTTCAACTCATAGTGTAACGAATAACTGCACTTTAACAGTATAACTGTGGCGCCATTAGAAAGTAAACTTCACGCGATAATAACTAATTATCTTATATGTATGTATGTATATATAATTTGTAAACCATCGCTCCACTGTACTCAACATGTGATACAATTCAACTGATTTGAATGGGCACTTCAAATAGTCATTTAAAATACTTACATAAAATGAAAAATGTTAGAACGAGAAATGTGCCGACAATATTAACAATGCGAAATCGCAAAAATGTAATTTGTGTTCAAAATAATGTACCTTACTGTACATTATGTACATATATCCATACAATACAGTGTGCTGTATATGTATACAAATTACAAAAGAAATTACTTATATATCTATAATTATATTCATAAACATCATGACTTATTGCTGGCGCCAGGAAATGAGCACGCGCAACGTTGTATAGTTAACGAACACTGTGAACACAATTTTAAAATTGGCATTAACAATAGACTGTTTTAAATGCACATTGTTTAATATTTTATGGTTTTAATTATTGTATTTTATATATGCGATCACGATATGTGACAACTATAGGCATTACTTGATTATCATTGAAGCGAATTATTATTTTTTTTAATTTTAGACGTTTCATTAGATTAAATTTCTACTGGTAGGTATGTATGTACTTACTATGAATATAAAAAAAAATGGTAGGTATATACATATAAGTATTATATATACATATAAGTACATTTATGTATTGATTAAAATAGTGTAAGCGATGGTAATAAGTGTGTTAAGTTCATTGCCTTTAAAAGGAATCTTTAGCACAATTTTTTAATCGTTCTCACTATGTGCTTGTAACTTTGATATGAGGCCGAATTGATGAAAAATTTAAATAAATTATATAAAGTAGAAAACATTATTGTTAATATGTACTTACATTCCAATATTTTACTTTTTTGTTTTCCAATAACTTACTAATAAGTACTTTTTCTTATTAGTTATGACTTATGACATTATGTATCTAAGTAAATGAAATTTTAATTTAATTAATCGAGAGGTGCACACATCAAAATGTCGGCTCAGTGGTTTAGTCTTTGGTTTAGTTTTTATGTTGAATTTCCAGTCTGGAAGAAGTTTAGAAGAATCTACTATGAATGCTTATGTTTCCACATAGAATAAGTGATATTGATATTTTTAACCATTTTCCCTTGATTATTTCTTCTTTTTAAAAGTAAATAAGTAAAAAGAATAATTTGCCAGAAAAAATCTGTTAAGCTTATTAATCTAAATCTTCCACTGATTTTCGCAAACCAGAATTGTTTTCTGTTCTTAGGAAACAAAATTAAAGATTTCTCATCAAAAAATAGAAGCTTTCACAAAAAATTTGTGTATTTTTTATACGAAATATTAATATCTTCCAGATTATTATTAATTAAGACATTTTTATTGATTTAAATAAGAAGTCTATTTGTAGCTTTAAAATTACAATTTTGCTAACATAAGTACATAGTTAATTACTGACGTTTTTGCGTGCCTAAAAATCAAAAAGTATTAAATTACATTACCACACAGTAGCAATTTTATATGTGGATATAAATAAATAAATTTAAAAAAAAACAAATAAAATAAAACCAATAACGACAACAAAACAGAAATTCCTTCGAGTGAAACAAAAAGGAAGCTGTTTTTTGCCTGTCCAAAATTCAAGCTAAAAACGAAGGAATGTAAAATAATAAAAAAAAATATATATTTCATTTCCTCTACACTACATTCTTTTGAACCTGTGTGTATGCTTTGTATATACATATATATAGGTACCTGAAACAAAATGGAAAAAAAATCCCTTGCACAAGTTGAATTCTTTTAACTTCATATCTCTTTGTTGAGCTTGACTTGCTTAATTCTAAACCCATTAGTTAAATCTTAATTTTTCTGTCTTCAAATAGTTGGGTTACTGGCATACATTTATTTATTGCGGGAATATTTCTCTAAATACTTAGTGATTTTCTAATGTTGTGCCAATGTTTGGAGACGCCTTCGCCTTTGTTTATCAGAGAGAATGTTCACAAAAGGTTTTATTATGGCATTATTTATTTTTCTTGAAGATATTTTTAATTGATTTCGATGAGTATTTAAACAGGTTTTTGTCTACTCTTGGTAATTATTTTTAAAGTATTTGTTTAGCTTTTATATTCTTATATGAATATGGTAGTGGTTGACATAATGTATGTACATATACGTATTGTATATAGATGTGTGTAAACATTCCAATCGATTTGGTATTTTGTTAAAGATTAAAACTTTTCGCACACCGGGTCATTTGAAACCCATATTTATTTCTATGAGGATACCTTTATCATGTTTGTTTTGTGTAATCTGTTAAGATTGTTAGTTAATTAAGTCTAACCTAAACTTTGTATCCAGAAAAAAATGATTTAAAGATATTTAATTCTCAAAATGAACATTTAAGAAATGAAACATTTTGAAAAAAGAAAAATTTTGATATAGAAATAACAAAAAAAAAAAATGTATTGAAATCGAAACTTATATTAGCTAAGAAAACTCCATCATAATAACGAAAAAAATAAAGAAAAATTCAACAAATTGTAAGAACAAAATTAATAAATTTTAAAATAATTCTGTGCGACTTGTTTGTTTGAAAACAAATTGATAAGGTCTCATAATCGTTTAAAGATACTTATTTGTTTGGGTTCAAATGGGTTAATCGCTGTGTGGGCTGGCCTTAGTTTTATATTCAAATTTTTTAATTTTACAACGTAGATTAAACGTCGATCGTTTTTTTTTAATTT
>JANSTT010018136.1:0-57648 GCA_026745375.1 Platyura marginata | reverse complement strand
TTCATATAAAAAATAAATTGTTCATTATTTCGAGCTGTTCACTATATCGATGTTCACTATTTCGAGCGGCTACTGTAATTAAAAGATCCCGTCCTTCTGGATGCATATAAATTTAAAAATATTTTCTTTTTTTCTTTAAAATAATTCACTAGGACTTGCCATGATCTACAAAAAATATTTAAGCGATTCTAATGTACCGTTAGCAACTAAAAAAGCCATTAACTGGATTAAAGATAAAATTCTGCATGGATACTATATGACGGGAATTGAAGATCGTTTATTGGTAATTAAATATTTAATCAATTTAAAAAAGATAAAAAAACATTTTTACTTTATATGTGCAAATTTTTTTTATTTAGGTTGAAAGACTATTAATAACATGTTTAGTACCATACCAACTTCCAGCCGAAGATAGAATGAAAAAATTGTATTGTCTACTTGGTACAATTGACGATAATGCAACAAAAGCATTTATTGAATTACAAAAAAATCAATTGAAAGTACGTAAAAGTGTATCCGATTGGATCAAATTACATCGCATCAAAGATCCGAATTCAAAAATACAAAAAGAAATTAATGTTAAATTAATTGCAATCTCAAAGTAAGTTTTTTGGTTTTGTCATTACGCGGGGGTTTTTTTTTTCTTTATGTGTAAATGCAATTTTAATTTAGACAACTACCCGAACCGGTTAAGGCACAGGAATTTTTGTCGAAATTTAGTGTTCATATGCGTAAAGATTCTTTACTATTGACAGATATGGAAACTATACTAAAACGAGATGTTTCATGCAAAGAATGTGCTGATACAATGGCGGCTGTAAGATTAAATTAATTTTTTTATTGTTATTCTTACGTAACACATTTTGTTATAGGTTTTGAAAAAACTTGGGCAGCCAGTAATGACTAATTTATACTATAATACTGTTAAAATGTTATTAGAACGAATAGCTTCAGTAATGGTTGATAAAAGTTCTATTGAAATTCTTGTTGGGTAATTTTAATATTTAAAAAAATATAATTTTCTTTCAAATGCCAAATGATTTGATTTATTTTGATACAGATTTATCGAAGATTGCATGCAAGGTCGCGTTCCAATTGAAGATGCTGGCCTACCACCAGAAATTGCTGGCGAACGTGGACTTAAAATGCTTTCTGTATTGGCATATGTATTCTCAGCTCATTTTCAACATAGTAACATACTACGTCACATGATTGCTCTACTCAGTTTTGATGAAGAATATGTTGCACCATATATTCTAAAAGCATTCACATATTTGGGACGATTTAAACCGTTATTTGATGCACATCAAGATATTTTAGAAGAATTGACACCAATATGTCGAGAACTTGCACTGTCTGGTACACCGAAACAAGCCAAACATGCTATCCGATGTATGTTTGTAAATACCGAATCAGATGTCGAAAATACATTCGATATATTTACCGAACTTGTTGAATCATTTAAAACAAGTTTAAATCCAGAACATCCACAATATCGTACCGCTATTGTAGCACTCGGTCATGTTGCCTATAATCTTCCAGAAAAATATCAAGTACAAATTAAAAATATAATATCGAGAAAAATTGTGAAAGATCTACTTGTCAAGGATGTACCGATAAATGAGAAAAAATTTGCCATCAAAGAGTTTTGGTGTAAAGAAGATGATTTGCCAGAGGAAACAAAATGTAAAGTCGAAGGCTTAAAGACGATGGCCCGTTGGTTGTTGGGATTAAAACAAGATGTACTATCGGCACAGAAAACATTCCGAATGCTTCATGCATTTATTAAGCAAAAAGGTGATTTACTTGAACAGGGTAATTTGTCACCGTCCGAAATGTCCTGGTTGCGATTAGGTGCTGCCACAGCAATGTTGAAAATTTGCGAACAAAAAGGTGTTGGTGATCAATTCACCGCTGAACAATTTTACAATTTATCACATTTAATGGTAATTATTCTCTAATTTGTTTATTTTTATCTTTTTATTTCTATAAAATTCTTTTCTTTCTTTTTTCCTTTCTAGATTGATCCAGTTTCAGAAGTACGAGAAATATTTGCAAAAAAATTACACAAAGGTCTAAACAAAGGTATTCCACATAAATGTTTACCATTAGATTTTATGGGTTACTATGCACTTGGCGGAAGAGAAACAAATCGAAAGTATGCAAAATGATGATGATTGAATTATTGGAATTTTTTTTTTTACACTTTAATTTCCAGGTTAAGCAAACAACTTCAAAAATATGTTGAAACAGATGTTACTCGAAGAAGAGAATATGTTAAAACATTTGCGTCTGTAGAAAAAGCCATAAGCCAATTGCCACATATTCTTCCCGATTATATGTTGGTATTTTCCGTACCTGTTCTAACGCACGATCCAAATTTTACCACCAACGATGAAAAAACACAATTGAAAATTATCGAAAAATGTCTGTGGCTAGTTCTGGAGCCATTGATTACAAATAAGGAATTTTTTTGTTTTGGTTTTTATAAAAATTTAGTCGATCGAATGAAACATCACAAAGACGCACTGAAGTCTGATGATGACGTAACAAATTTCGTAAGTTTTTGGCTCCGTTTTTAGTATTTGACATTATTTTGATTTTTAATTTTTAGAAAATGTGGTCCGTTTGTGATCTAGCAATGCATATAGTTTACACAAAATCAATAAATTACGATACAAGAGACTTCCCTCTGGAGGCCAGGATACCATCAATGTATTTTCAGACTCAACCTGATGATTTTCAAAATACAAGAATATACATACCTGCCGATTTATATACTGTATCATCAAACAGTAAAAAAGGATTACCTGTAAGTATATTAATTAAATTTTATGAATCATACAGAAATCTATAGGATTTTAAGACTTTTGTTCAAATCAGCTAATGATCTTTGGTCATCATTTTTTTTTAATAGACATTCCATTCTGACATGCTCAATTGCCCATCCCCTGTAAAGTTATTTAATCTTAATAAATGGCCGGTATTTGGTTTGTTTTACAAGTTATACACAACAGTTCGATGATCGGTGGGTTTGGATTCCAGTAGTGGGTTGTCTTAAAACAATCAATCAAAAGTGTACGATGACAGAAAGGTACCTTAGTTATGACAGCCACAAGGAAGACGTGAGAGTAAACGTGCCATAAAACCGTTAAGAGTGAACGCAGTTTAGAGAACATGTGACATGAGTAGATGGCTATAATTGAAGAAGACCTCAGTCCAATAATTTAGTTCGTATTGGTTTAATTACCCTGGACACCATACTCAAATCTAATTCATCCGGTTTGTTTATCTAAATTCTAGAACTAAGATTTGAGATTATCTTGTCTTTTATGTTAAATATCAGATAATAGTTCACAAAAAAATTAATTGAACAATAATATTTAGAAATAGAGTAGATAACTCCCCGATATCCTCTATTGAACATAACGTTCACTACTTGAGATTCTCAATAAAGCCGATAGTAAATCGACGACAATCTAGAATTAAGATGGGACAGTATCGAATTTTCAATTGACAACTTATTTCCTAGTTTACAGAGTTTAGAGACTGCTCTGCACATATTATTTTCGATAATTTATTTATAATTTCAGACAACACGAAAACAAACTATCAAGTTAGACATAGATCATAATACAGATGTTCAGGTACGTCATACTTATTTCTTGTTAATTGATTTTTTTTTTTAATTCCTATTATTAAATAGACATCCTCGAGTGCTCAAGATGACGACGATGAAGATGACGATAATGAAAATGACGAACCACTAGCCAAAAGACTTCGAATGCCCAGCAGTGAAATTTGAGGTTATGCATAAATCAAAGATTATTTTATTACTATTTAAGGCTAGCGTGTAGAAAGTAAAAGAAAAAGAAAACCAGAAAAAAAAAATTAAAAAATAAACAAATAAAATTGAAAAAAATTGCTTCATATAATTAATTATTAATTAAATTTATTTTGGTTTTAATTTAATTTTTAATTTTCAAAATTTTTAATAAAACAATAAAATTTCAATTAAAACATAAACAAGTTATTATCAGATAAAGATCATTTTCATTACTAACTAATAGTATATTGTACTCTTTACGATTAGTTTTCTTAATTGCTTGTAACTTTTTTTTTTATTCCATCATTTTTTATTCACCTGAATAATTTTATAATTTTCCTTTTATGTTTTTTTTTTTAAATGTAAAAATCTTAGTTTTAGTTCTCTGCTAAGGATCAATACCTCCAATCATTCATTTTGTACGAATTTTTTGGAACATGATTATTAGTCAAAAATTTTGGAGAAAAATCGATTAAAAATAAAAAAACAAAAAACTATTTTTTTTTTTGGATAATTGAAGGTATTTTCTTAACCGAAACGATGTACCGACGATATAATGTTTTAATAGAACTGATAAACGAAGCCTTATTGGGTGCGTAGAAGTTTTTTTTTTAATTTTTATATTTGACAATTCAAAAAGATTTAACGAAAAAATGGTAATATTTCATAGCTATAGATACAAATCCTTTTTACAGGACTTCAACGGTTAACCTTCAAAGTTACATTTGGAATTGTTGATATTGTCTAGTAGAAATTGACAATATTTCGATTCTTTTGAAAATAAACTTTGCCTCCTACTTCATGTCATCTTTTTTAATTATTATAAGTTTTAGGACATTTAGGACAAATTATTTGATGTTTTCCAGATTAGCTTTGATCATATGTGGGCAGGTATTCTATATGTTAGTGTAGCATCGTCTTACCTTCTCGTCATTGGTGTTGGTATTTTTGGAAGTTGCTTAAGGGTATTGCCATGCCGCGACACTTAATTTATTGATTGTGTCTAATTCCTAAACTAACTTTCGGACGGGAAGGATGTAGTCGCTTGCGCAACAACATTGAGAGATAAATAACACCCCAGAGAGATAATCAGATACAGTACTGTAGGGCATACTGTATATTAATGTTTAAGTATGCACCAGATTCTCTCATACTAAATTTTATCGACTAAATGTATCGTTGGTCTCATCATCGAATATTTTTAGTTTGCTTTGGGCAACCGAGCAAAGCGGACATAAAAGTAAGGGTATGCTCTTTTTTTTCAAAATAGGCGATAATTCTCTTTTAACATTGGCTGTGTCGTATCATGGCATTGCTTGAGGCTAATGTTACTCTTCAACCTGTTAGAAAACATTCAGTATAAGCCTCTCTCTCACTTTCTCTCATCTGTCTCTTTTATCTCTCTTATCTTTCTATCTAATCTCTCTTATATATCTCTTATATATCTCTCTTATCTCTCTCTCTTATTTCTCTCTTATCTCTCTCTCTTTTATCTCTTTCTCTCTCTATTATCTCTCTCTCTTTCTCTTATGTCTCTCTCTATCTCTCTCTTATATCTCTCTCTCTCTCTTATATCTCTCCCTCTCTTATCTCTCTCTCTTATCTCTCTCTCTTATCTCTCTCTCTCTCTCTCTCTCTTTCCCTCTCACTCTCAATACATCCTTTACCAAGTGTTGACTGATCACAGGCCACGTTCATTAATTTTTTAAAGACATTTCAAAATTGAGGCTATTTGAATTTCAGTTTCGGTGGGTCTGAAGACGCTATCTTCATCACTAACCACTTCTATTATAACGTAAGTTAGGGTAGGTAAAAATGACTTCTCGATCATTTATCAAAAACAGAACCTTGTGTGGAGTTTTATAAACGCATTCAATCGGTTTGAGTCACTTACATAATTAGATTGAAAAAATCTGTTATTTCGCTCGATCACAAAAGATATTACAAAACAGTAACTAAAGTACAGACAGACGCTTACTTTGAGTTGTAATCAATCAAGTTATGTATCCTAAAAATATTATTTATCGTGAATGTTTACATAACATTTAATTCCCAATCCGGATGACCCAGGTCATTTTGATTCAATTTTAATATTTTTTTTTTGTTAAAGAAAATTGTTGAACTGAATTAACCATTATAGTTTGTTTTTTGTTTTAAAATTTAAATCTTAAAACTTAAATATTACAATTACTATTATCTTTAATTTTTGTGTATATTTTTGTATCGTATTTAATTTTATTATAACTAAGAATAAACGTTATAATATGTTTTAATAAATCTTCGTACAATATTACAAATCGTTTGGTTTTACCTTAGATAATAAAATATAAACAGGACAGATCATACCGTATATCTTCCATGAAATTAAATATGCACACAACATCTGGTGCAGCATCATGGGGGGATGAAAATTCGCCATTTTACACCTTGCAATGATGCCTAACGAGGCAAATCGACTCTCTTAAATTGTCAACAGAGATTATTTTTTTCGAATCTTATAACAATGGCGTCTCGTGAAATATTTTGTGTTCATGCTCCCGTTTTTTTCTTCGTTTTTGTTATTAGATTTTAACTAATTATTAATTTTTGTGATGATTTATTACAATAATTTAAAAATTTGTAGGTTTCCAAGACAAGATTTAGATAAAACATGGATTGATTATAATGCATATAATGTCCCCCATAAAAATGTTCTCCTGCCTCCGCGCAACTACTTTCTTAAGAGAAATAACAGCGGTCATTTTTCAGCTTGAACTTTTTGAATAAATCGTGGTTTTTCAATCATTTGTTACGTCTTGTGTATAGTATATAATCTCTTCCATATGGTTCGGCCTAAAACATGTATTCTGCCATCTTATCATTAATTTAAGTCCATCTTGTTGACATGACATGCTCTGCGTAGACGTCCAATTTTAATAAAACTGACAATGTTTGATCCTTTGCACAGTGTTTTCGATACGAAATTGTAGCGTATTTTCCACGCTTAATGCATCTCTTGAATGGGACCAATGGAATTTTCCCTTTCCAATGTCGTTAGTTTTCGTTTTTGTTCTTGAGTCATTGTCAATGTTTCTGAGCCCTATGTCGTTACCGGTCTGATTAAGGCTATATAGTATATAATTGGCATTTGAGATCTGGAGTAGTTTTGAACGTATCAGCTTGTTCAATCCAAAATATGCTCTATTTCCTAACTGTCTTAGGATTTCTTGTTTTGGACCTACATTTATCTACAACCATATAAATATTTGATGACTGTCGGATATAACATTGGAGTTTTTTTTAAACTTAAATAAAGTCAATAAATAGACAAAATATTATATTGATAATATGAAAGGTTTTGCCTTTGGGACAGTTCAACATTGGGCTTTCATTTTTAATCGACACCTACGTCTTCGATTTAAATCTTAATTAACTAAAACAAAAACTCAATTTATTTATATTGAAAAACTAATTAGAATGAACAAATTGAGTTTGAGTTTAGATTTAAATTCAATTTAATTAAGGAATCCATGACTGTTTTTTTACCGATTTCTTATTTTCTTACAGTTGGGTGCCCAGCGTCCTGAACCTGGATCTACTTAGTGCCGGACATTTGCATCATATTCTACACTGAGACTTATTTTTTTAATCCCTCACTCCAGATCCATTCTATTGATTTTGTTATTTTTTTGGTTGGCGTTAGTCGCCATTCTTTTTTTTTGAAAAACAATGGATGTAGATTTTGTCACTGAGACCACGAATTCGTGTTGCAAGGGTAACGGGTCTGTCCAACCTCAGAAAGAGATAAAAGAAAAAATTGATTAATGCTCCAATTTTTGTTGCTAAGCAAAGCAATGTAATAGAAATTTATTTTCGGAAGCAGTAGGAAAAAGCGGTTTTTGGGTTCTTCTTCCATTTTGCCTGTAGTTGATAGAATTAAAGTTAATGTAAGAACTTCGAGTGACTTTTTTCTTTTTAAGCACCCTAGTTCTAATCTAATATCTGTTCCTAAAGATATCTTAAATCTGACTGATGGCAACGTCATCACACCTAATACTAATAATAGTAAGACTGAAATCTTTTCATATACTGCCTTTGATCAATGTCCACATTGTGTTCAATTGGATTTAGTAAATAAAGATTTTAATGGTGATTATCGTTTTAGTATACAGTATGTTCCCAATGAATTTGTGCCACTTGTATATTTCTGAAAAAAATACTTTAATTTTTGTTATTTTGAAATATATTAGAAGTTTTCATCAACTATTTTGCGTACTATTGTGCCTCTGCTCGCTCTTCTTTAATTTTCCGTCATTTTAGTGAAATATTTGTAAATGATAAGACGTCAAAATTTGCATACCTAATTGTATATGCTGTGCAGTGGCAATTTTTTTTTTTAAATAAAATTTAGAATTATATCGGTAAGTAAAACTTTTTTTCTTTAAAGAATTTAAAATTGCAAAGAAAATATTAATCTAAAATAAGAAAATGAATGGGATTATGTAAATTCTCAGAAATGGACAGAAAAGACGTCTCAGAAACCACCAAATCACCTGCAGCGGGGTTAATAAAATCAAATTTAGATTTAGTACATGTGACAGCGTTATAGTTGTATATACATATGTAAATATATAGAGATATCTTACCCACCTACGCAATTTTTAACATTAACATTATGTATGTATGTATAAGTATCTACCAAACAAAACTATTCAGTATCATCCCAATCACAATATATTTACATACCTATCTAAACACGTGTAGGTTCTTTTATGTGGAGTATTTATGGGGGTCTGTCAAAGGAATGGGGGATCGGATCTCAAAATCAGTTCTATTTTCATGGTTTGTGTAAAAAAAGATGTATTAAAAAAGATACATCAACTGAAGGGTTTTAGCAAATAGGCGTATATTGTGATTATTGTGGATTTGTACTAAGAAAAATAAAAGAAAAAGAACTTGTGTTGTGTTGTTGTTTACGTTTCTGAGTCAACAATTCCAACTAACACGTTGTTTAAGGGATGAGTTATAAAAGCGATTTGATTGATTGAGTTACCATACAAGAAACTCTATTGGTATACCCAAAACATATCGAATAGTGATATCTCTACAGCTACAGTCTACCCCTATAGATAAATTTTTATTATTCATTTTAAATCGAACATATTTGTTTAAGCGATAAACATTTTTTCTCCCCCCAATTAATTTGTCTCTAACTATTCTTACCTATAAACGGAGAAATGGGGAATATTCATAGATGGTACAGCGTACAGCAAATAGGAGTCAAATCACATTTGTTTCTTGTCGATTTTCTTATTGGGCAAAAAAATGTTTCTTGGCTATCTGGAGTCGCATCATCGATAAATCGAGACATAGTTATGAAACAGGCAAATATTATCCCTTTTCTATTCCATTTTACTTAAGCATTTTAAAGTCTCTTGACATTTATATATAAACAATAAGTTGGAGAACTCATTAGGATAATATATCAACACTCAATATCCATTCTGCGTGGTAGTGTAAATTCTGTTTCAAAATCCCCTAATTTAATTAATCGAGATGAACTCTGTTCTTTGAATATGATAGCATTATTCAAATTTTAGACTATATACCATAAATGGCGGGTGCGTTGATAGATATATGTATTTAAATAATATTATATTGACTCTTAGCACGATACATATTACATATATATGGCTTTAATCATAATTAAGATATAAGCACTAATTAAGTATGTCTTCGCACAATAAGCATCCCAATTTCCATCATTATACCGGGTAGTTCTGAAATAGGAGATATTTTCGATTGACCAAGAACTTGTTTCCAAATTTTCGATTTTTCTTTATGTTTCATTATGTTTCTTTTAATTATTTTTATGAATAAAGTATTACAATATGACCGGAAAACTCAATTTATAACAAAAATTACTTTATTAGTTTTGCATAAATTTTGTTTCTATCATGTTTCACCATTGTTTCCATCATGTTTCACCATTGTTTCCATATGTTTCTGCTGTTCTCTCTCAGTATTTTATTATACAGTACTTTTATATATTTTCTTTTAGAGAAGATCATAAGTCATTGTTTAAATGTAGACGAAAAAACTTTCCATTCTATTACTCATACAAAAAAGTACAGACAATCAAATAATTAATTAATCAACTGTTTTATACAATTACAATACATTTCAGAATAGATGACACACCCGGTAAAAAAAACATAAATGAGTTCACATGCTAGGCTAAAAGATAGAATTTCGTTGAACATAAAATAGCTAATTTGAACTTCATTTTAGGTATTGTGTATTTGGATATTGCGCTGCTTCACCAAGAGTATAAATCAATAATGGAAATTTATTTTTAGGCATACACCATCAGGAGATTCGTCTATGCACATCAAGGCTTTATTATCAAAATAAACAAAATACCAGAAACTTAATGCTAATAATATATCAAGTGGTGTATCAAATTATATTCAGATGGGATTCGCATATAATCAAGCTAGGTAAGAAGAAATGTTGTTCTTTTTCTTTTTTTTTGGTTGTTGTTTTATGTAGTAGTTGTTGTTGTTGGTGTTTTTCTTCTTCTTGTTACAGGTTTGGAAACCATAAACCAAAACACAAACCCATCACATTCAATTTGTGTGTATTATAAATATGACTGAAACTGAAACATAAATATTCGGGAAACTCTAGTTGATTTAATAAAAAAAGTTTTCTAATAATTTTTTAGTCATCTACCACAGACCTGACGCACCTCCCTTAAAAACGCCATTGAATTATAGAAACAAAATTTAGCTGCTTTTTTGAGGGTTATTCCGGTAAATGTATACGCAAATGTTGTTTTAGTTAACAACATTTTCCATTTGAAGGAAACTATTCGGTGGACATTGTGTCTGTAATATAGAATTATGTTTCATTGATAAAAACTATGTAAAATTGATAGAAATTGTTCTGAACATTTATGTGTTGACGGTAAAAGTTTAATGTGTAAATTTACGGGAATAAGCCACAATGTGTCATTTACATGGTTTTGTAAAGAGCATTTCAAAAGTTTTAGTTATGGAAATTAATCTGAAATTCAGGATTAAACTTTTGCATATTGTTGTGTTTGGTACAGTATACCTAATACAATATGACCATGACCACTGTGAGGCTTGAAGGCAGCCAGACATTTTACTAAATACATAATGAAAGTTAATGCACACTGTGCAATGTGCATAGTGCATAATTTATGATTGATTTATGTATGGATTGTTAAATGTGTTTATAAATAGAAATCTTTGTACTTCGGAGCATATTTGGGGAATTTGTTTGGGTAGGATTATATTTTTATATTTTAAGCTTTAGGTTTTAATATAATTTTTGAGTAACTCTTGTATAACACGGTTGGATATAAAAATGTTTTAACTTTTGCGAACATCAAATAGAATAAATTTAGATTGTTTTTGAATTGTTCCAATTGAGTCTTGTATAAAACGATTTCGTATAATTTGACAATGTTCTATAATGTGACAATATTCCGTCATATACAAGAGTTACCTGTATTCCCTAGAGCTTTTTCATTTAACTTAATTCGAATTAACAAAGTTTTTATTTTAGATCTTTACTCGAATACATAAAATTCAACAACAAAAAATATTTTTTCTGTCATGGGAACTCCTCTATTACGGCAATGGTAAAATATAGTGAATATTGGCAGAATTTTCAGTTTGGGGCTATACATTAATTTTGGGGCGGTGTTAAATTTTCTTTTGTATATTTTGGTAGTTTTTTTGTAATTTTCCCGCGAGAAAATATCAAATTTGTTAATTTTAGTAAGAAATTAATCTCTCAAATCACTGAGTGCATGTGCTGCATTGGATAAATTGTTACTAAACAATTAATAAGCACACATGACATGCGTATAACAGCCCGAGCTATTTTATTTTTCTAAGAATTTTATTAAATCGTGCCAATCGTACCCTATTGAGCAATGAATTTGAATTGAGTTTTTATAGGTTTTTAATGAAATTTTTAAGGCTCGGTTGTGACATTTTTGTTACTGATGGCCATAATTTTGAACGAGGATTTAATTAATCTTTATCCGCAGATATTTAAAATCCAACTGTTCAATTAGCTATTATAATAATAACAATAATTTTTTTTAGTTCAAATTAATTCCTTCTTCAAATCTTCTTTAATTATTTCTTGGACTACAGTCGTCACTTGTAGTTGATGGTGAACTAGAGCTTGTTGATATTTTTCGCTGATTGTAATTTTTATTTTTATCCAATTTTGATGAAGAAATCCATAGATAAATATGGTGGATGTCGATTAAAACAAAGATTTACACCCACACTATACGATAGATAAAAAATACCCAAAATGGTGGAGGATATTAATCTTATATCGCCGTTCATAATTATCAAACGGGGTGGATAAATTTACAGAAATCCACAGATAATGTTTTATCCTCGTTCAAAATTACGGCCATTCATCAATTCTAATGAAAATGAGAAAAATAAGTATAAATTTGTGTATAAATTTGTCATGAAATAACACCATTTTGAATATCTCTGTAACGTTTCCAAAAATTGTACAAATCCAAAAAAATAGATTTCTTTTGTCTTATCCTTTGTTATGTTGCTAATCAAATAGACTATCAAATTTTCTCCATTGTTGGCCAAAAAAGAAAAAAATATCTTTTCAAACCACTGTGCGGCATTTTCCATAATTGATTGGTTTGATTTGTAAAATTAAGTTTTTTTTTTTTTTTAATTCAAAATGTGATGGCGGGCCACAGATAATATGTACATACATAGGTCGGAGGGTAGTTCGCATGTTTAACATGTTCGATATATGTATATATGATATATGTATATATATAGTATATATTAGGGTGGTTTTTTTTCTATGAAAATTTTCAAAATGCGATTTTTTTGCGGTTCACCCCCTAAAAAGTTTAATAATGTTAATAATTGTAAGAACACCTTAGTGAGCAATATTAAAAGAATTATTTTTTTGTCATTTTCTTCATTGACGTAATCTTAAAAAAAAGTCTACATTCGCTATCAAAAATATTCTTATTTTTCAAAACTCCGCCAATATAGAGTGTTTTGGAAAAGTCCCCAAATACCTATACAGGACCCAAACTATTGTATAAAAAAATATACTAATAACTTCATTAGTATATTTTTTTATTACTATAGAGATAAAATTCTAAAAAACAATGTGTCTACTAACCTGAATAGAGCTGTTGAAAAGAATGAAGTATTTTAGACTCAACAAAAAAATAATTCTTTTAATATTGCTCACTAAGGTGTTCTTACAATTATTAAAGATCAGGAAGATAAAGAATTTATAATCGCTCAAAGTTCTATGTAATAGTGGTCATATTGCTTTTTTTTATTTAAGTTTTTAGTGAAAGAAATCTGGAATTTTGAAAATATCATTTTTTTAACATAGGGAGTAAACCGCAAAAAAATCGTATTTCGAACATTTTCATACAAAAAAAACCACCCTAATAGATAGGTAGATAATGTTGAAGAAAATCTATGTCTGCCTGTGTATATATGTACGTACATACTTTAAATATGCAAATTCTTTTTTGTTACAAATTTCTCAACGCAACTCAATAAACTGCATTATGATTTTAAATTGTACATTACAAAAAAAAAAAATCCTTAAATATACATAAGACGATTACAGTTAATCAAAGTTATTCCTCTTCTATTTAGAGCTTCTTTTGGTATACGTTTATAATAAATGAGGGGCTGTTATTGTGTGTGACTTTTCAATTTAACTACACACTGATATTATTTAAATTCGCAGTTGAATAAAAAATAGAAAGAAAAAAAAATATTCAGAAAAAATATACGAAAAAGTATGTAGGTACTGAAATATTTACGAAAAAATTTTCACCATGAATTTCTTCCCCTAAAACATGCATCAGCAGTAGCGGCAAAATTCAAATAGATAACTGTATTACCTACAGTTAGAAATTGGCTTAAATAGGTTTAGCGTACGTGACAATATTTGAAAATGATCCTTAGAAGATTATATTATGCATACGAACGTGTAGTTGGATAAATATTGTACATTTACATCCGGTATATTTTCTATCTATAGTACAAGACAATATATGTACATATGTATGCGCACACATAGAAAGCAACAAGCTACATACATATAAGTATTTGAGTATAGTAAAAAGAAAAAAAGGACATCATAAAGGAGTTAATATACGGTTAAGACAAGACATATGCGGCACGTGCAAAATTAGAGTTCGATGGTCAAAATTGCGGATATAATTGTATGTACGTCGTAACGTTGAATGATTTTGGTATAGTCCTATAATCCTCTTAATTGAGTTGGTTTTGTTTTCAGATTCTGTTAGCGCCAAGATAACTAAGCACATAAAAATGAAGTTAAATATAGTTGGAATTTGTTTTCACACGTTCGATGTCTTGTTTGCTCTTTAGCCATTAACTTTGTTATTCTGTGACACTGTGACATACGATATATTATAATCCATAAGGTCAGTGGTACGTACATACGGTACGGATAAGTTAAAGGTTACCTCCTAATTATCTCTTTCTCTAGGTACATAATGTTTCATTGATATTATTTGGGGAGCTTGTTTATCGATGATGATGATCAAATAATAGAGAAATAAACAAATTTTATTTTTAGAATTTGATTTTGCTGCAAAGCGGGTACAAACCAAGTATTTTCAATACCGTTGATATGTAAAATTATCTTTTTATACATAAGTACATATGATAGCTTCGGTGGCGGCTCGTGAAAATTATCCACATCGTGGGGCTATTTTTAAACAAAACTTGTAAGTCATTTTGATGGGGAAAAATGACAAAAAATGTTGAGGTTCGACGAACACCTTTAGCGTTTTTTAAAAAGTGATTTTAAAACGTTGTACTTTTTAAATTATTTAAAATTTGCAGCATTTTTTGCCAAATAAATTTTTTGGAAAAAAATGCTTGAAATTTAAAATTATATAAAAAAAATGAATTTTGAAAACCACGTTTTTAATTTATGTCATTTTTTAAAAAACCTCCAAAAAAACGGTCAATTTTTTTGTCATTTTCTTCATTGACGTAATCTTAAAAAAAGGTCTACATTCGCTATCAAAAATATTCTTATTTTTCAAAACTCCGCCAATATAGAGTGTTTTGGAAAAGTCCCCAAATACCTATAATGTACAGGACCCAAACTTTTGCCGAGAAAATCCACTATAAAAAGAATTTCCAAAGCAAATAAAATCGTCCTTTTTCTAAAATGACACCTGAACGAATATTGTTTGGTGAATTTTTCACCTATAAACTTTACAAACTCATTTAATCGGAAAATAAAGATTTTCCAGCCACAATAATGTTCTTAAAAAGCTTTATGTATACAATCCGACACAGTGTGTTCTATGAAAAAACAAAAAAAAAAAAACTTTTAAGCGTAAATATTCAATAAATTGAAATATTATGATTATGATATAACAATCTTCCAGCTGTCAAGGACTTATTCAAAAGCAATTATTCGAAATGTGCCCTGAAAGAATTTTTCTCCATACATAATTTATTAGGAGATAATTCTCTAAATAAACGATAAACGACTTGCCACATTTTCTGTATAGATTCACAAATTACAAAAATAATTGACTTTAAATTTCCTTGAGTGTGATATAATTTTACCGTTTTTTTTTCTTTGCATAAAAAAAGCTCCATGAAAATATACTTATACTACCGCATTTTATTAAATTTCAACCAAACGAAATTACAGTCAAGGGAAATACGTGAATGAATCAATTGGATTTTCGATTTTTTATTATAAAAATATAAAAATTTGGTTTAACGCATTTAAAATTGAATTGCAAAAAAGAAAAAAAAAAAAAATTATCATCTCCAGACACAATTTTTTATATGAATACCTACTCTTTTTGAAGTGATAATTTTGAATAAAACTTTTATATGAAAATACGTGTAGGTACATTATATGGAAAGCTTATGGTGGTTGTACTATACTTACATACACACCACAGCGTAAATTTTCCATTTAACATTTTTATAATATTTTCATCTAGACTTTTGTCAGGAAATGATGTGTATCACAAGGACGTTTATTTTTTCTACCTCAAAATACTATATAAGCAATATATGTACACCAAAGAGAAGAAAAATTTTAAATTTGTTTTTATATCAATATGAATATCCCCACCTAGAGAATAAATGAAATATGGGAGTAAAAAAAAAACTAAAGTTTTGATTAGTTGTTCAACTTTCTGTGTAGAATCTTTCAGCTATTAAATACCTTTTGTATACCTAGGCGCTGTGTGAATCGATGACATTATGACAGTTGTATAGTATTAATTGTCATAATTTTGTCTTGGAAATACAGACTGAAATGTCATCATTTGTATAGTTGCTAAAAACCATAAAAAAAATTTGACATTTATTAAAAATTTATGTTTTGTCAGATATTTTAATTTCTTAAAGTTATTTTTCTTTATTGTGATGGAGTTTATGAAGAATTTTTCATGAACAAATTATAAATTATGTAGAAAAAAAAACAAATATTTGGCATATGATTCAAAATTAATAATTTGTATCGGTTATGATTTTGTCGATTCACACACATTCACAGTATATTTCTTACACAATTTCTCAGCAATTTGTTCATTTTGATCTTTATATTAATTATGAACTAGTATTGAAGCTTTGTACCTCTATTTCTATGAATAACAAATACAGTAAAACTTCTATAACTAGAAATTCCTTAAGGAAGGACTAAATTAATTGTTCCCACTTTTTTTTAAGAGTTGTATTTTTTTTTTTTAGTTATAGGATGGTTTCATTGTGCACATTGCTGTTTTTCGGACAATTTTTATTCCTCAGTACTCAGTTAGGTGGTTCGAATCTATCGATCTATTTTTAAGAAAAAAAAATTTGGCCGACTATCAATCATTAGGATTGTGTACAAAATAGTGAAGAAAATACGATGTCATTTGAGAATTTTTTTTAAAACGAATTTCAGTATTTTAATTTTTTAAGATTTTAACTTTCCTTTTTCATTAGATTTTCGATAAAAGTTCCTGAAAAAATTAATATCTCCTAAACTAAGGCACCATTGTTTGAGAAACTTTTTTCTTACATAGATACTTTAAATATCTATAGGAATTTTGAATTTTTCAAAATGAATTTTCATTTTTTGTTCAGAATTTATGGAGTTTTTAGGAGGTCCAAACAGAATATGCGGAAATCCATGTGAAATTCTAAACATATCACTTGAAATGTTTACCAATCAACAAAAAACGTTAAGATTACTTATTTTAAAATCAAATTTATGGAATTCAGGAAAAAAAAGTTGTCTCAGATTTTCTCAATTTTTTCTTAGATTTTCAATAAAAATTCCTTAAAAAGTTCTTATCTTCTAAACTACTGGATCATAATCTTCCCCCCGTCTTATATGGATTTTACTGTACAACCATGGTCAATTACCACATTATAGTTGCTAAAGCTTTTGTATTCGGCTTACAATTCCTTAAAGTCTATGGACCGTGGACGGTGGGTTGTTTGATTGTGGACGGTGAGTTATTTTCGAAAGATTATTTGAAGAATTCTTTTTCTCGACACAATTGTAGGTAATTCATCTACATACTTTAAAAACCTTAAATAACAACCATAAAACGCTATATTTCCTGACCCCTTTACAAGTTGATAAGTATTTTAAAAAAACCGCTCCTCTTTGTTGTATATAATATCTACCAATTATTCGGTACCTTTTGTGTGTACTAGCGACCTATTATCATCAAGGATATCAATTCAGTTTAGAATTTAACAGAAATCATTTTTAACATTTAATTAAATTTTTGTTCTCAATTATTCTCGAAAGAAATTAAATTCCGAACGAAGCGAGAAATCTATTTTCAAAGGACATACTTCATTAAGTTTATTGTTATACTATATACCTATACAATATATTCTCTCATTTATTTCTTTATGTCAGTTATAAATAATATATACCTAACTATGTACCTACTACATACTATGCGTATAAAATGGTTGTTATATTATACATGGTAATAAAATTAAATTCAATTAATTTAAAATACTTAGTACCTACATAAGCACTCAATAATAGCTTTTACATTTGAAATTAAAATGTTTCTGGCGAATTCTTTTCATTTTTGTTTGTTTGTGTTATTCAATAAAATAAAATAACATCGACTTAAGTGGTACTCCAAAGATTTATTTTTACGACTTAATTATTAAAAAAAGGGACTTTAAACTCCTGTAATAGGTACATATTTACTAAATTTATTATAGCCATTAAAATGCCTAGAGCATTCGAATAAAAGCAATTATACAAATTTTTTTCTGTTTTTTTTTTCTTTTTTTTAAGTGAATATTTAAATTAAATTGCTGGATTTCATTCAGCAAACTTCACCTTCGCCAATGTTGATTTAGCGTGTAAAATTAATATTTGGTTTTGGAGTTAATTAGAATTTATGGTCGTCAAAAAATTACTGTAATTCGTTGAAAAAAAGCTTTTATAATTACGTAAAAAGAAAAATATTGGACGGATTTTTTTAGTGTTTTTATAGCTGTGTGGAAAATCTTTGGTTTAGAATAATTGGTGAGAGCTAAAAAAAAATTTAATTCTAGCCCTTTCCCCAAAAAAAAAAAAAAAAAAATTGTAAAATGTAATAAGGAAGTCACAACAAGATTTGATATTTTAACTTCTATAGATATTTGAGAATTCTGATTTAAGCATTATGAAAATATATACCAACTTAAGTAGATGCCTACACTGAGACAGTTTGATAATAATGTTTCATGTTATTTCAGTCATTATCTGTTTGAAGCCATTAATAGTTATTTTTTATAACTGAGTAATCATCTTACTACACAACAGTAAAAGAATGTGTAAAGAGGTTGGCCCTGTGTCATTATTGGATCCACCAGCTTATAGCGTCTATATGTGGCTCAAATTTGTTTTTCGTTTAGGCATCACGTCTCGACCTAGGAAAATTGAGAATTTTACGAATTCTATCAATTTATTATACCAACGTAGACTGTCTAACTGTAGGATCTATGTCTTACTGTTGGAATGTAAGTCTCCAAGACATCTACTCATTAAACTAATTACTACTTCATTTATTGGGTAATACACTAATATTTAAAAGATTATATAAGTTGCAGTGGTAGGGTTAAGGAATTTTTATCTATTTTCTGTAGAAGATCTAATAAATTGCCCAAATTCCCACATACAAAATTACAAATCTTTAGATCAACGCATCCTTGCAATAATTAAATGTAGCAAAATTGATTTGATTCGCTCAGCGGCACCTTTTTTCAAATCGTATGAAATTACGTGTAAACAATCTCGTGACTTTGTCAACGTATCGCTTATTTGATGTTCATTAAGGTATCTACTACAAAGAATACAAAAAAAAAAAAAATGTCACACCCGTAACAGCCAAATGCTTCAATAATGGATAGAGCTTTTCTTTTACAAATGAGAATTTTCTTCATTGGCATTTTTTTTTGTTACCTTTTACCTTAAAGCTTTCAAAAATTGCCTGTTACATTTTTTTTAAAGTTATTTCGTAAAAGATATCCAAAGGCAGACAAGAATTTTAAAATTAATTACAGAAAATCCCTTTAAGATTTCCATCAAAATAATTTTTCTTGACGTTAATAATAACAAAGGGCTCTCCAATATTTCTGTTTTATATGGATTATTATGTACAACCTATGTCTACAATCGAAATTCCCAAATTTCATGTCATCCTACACCTACTATATGTATGCTGTGCTGACATTGCTATAAATATATGTATACACATACATGACATATGTAGATGGTAAGGTGTATATATAGAGAGGTATGTACATAATATTTATTTATAGAATATATATAGGTATGTAGATATCACCTTTATGTAAAATAGAAAAAAAAATTGCGACGTAATCATCTGTTGAAGTTAACACTAATGCCCGCACCCTATATTTCATTAAAGCTATGTATATTCTATTTATATACATAAAAAGCCTTTTATTCACAACATCCATTAGCATATATACTGGAAATCGATTAGGCCAATAAATTCTTTGTAAGCGAGCGAGCTTAATTTAAAAAATAATAAAAAAAAAAAATAAAATAAAAATGAAAAGAAGACACTCTGTTGTTATATGGCGTAGTTATATATATTTTTATTATTATGTACAGACACAAAGTAGAACTTGTTAAATTAACATTAAATTGCTGATAATGATATAAAATTAATTAAGATATAATAAGACTGTGTTGTCAATAGCTTTTTTGATAGGGATACTTTTACTTGTTGCTCTATTGTTACACAATTTTTTAACAATAGGCTGTTAATTAAAATTTACGACCATACACTTTTGCTACTAGCCAATTAAATGACCTAATAATTATAGAGTCCACTGGCGAAAAACGTGAACAGTATAAAACGTGTTCGATTCACATTTTACGAGAGACTATAAATAATTTTTATTTAAAAACTTTAATTTTATTTTTAAGTACATATATGAATTATTTCGATACACATCATCTATATACAAATATTTCAAAATTAAAAATATCTTTAAAAATTCTTTATCTCCTAACACTCGTTATATTAAAAATTTTTGTCTAATGAATGCTTTTAGGATAATATTTATCACTTTACCGGGAGAATGATAATTTTCACAAAAATGATCTTCTGGGCCCCGGAATTAGATTAACACCAAAACTTTTATCCCTTATGCCAAATTTGATTTTTAATCTTTTTTTTACGTTATGTAGACTCTGGCACTACTGTAAATTTTGTCCATTTTGATTACCCTTGATTATCATTGTGTGAAATGATCGTCGATTTTGAGGTGTCGAAGTGGTTTGGTTTCTGGATTGAAACCGGTGAAGTAATTTAACTTAAGGTTTATATTCGATTAAAAATGTTTTTTTTGGTCAATAATAAAATCAGATCAAAACCAAAACTTATATCCAATGGAATATTTAATTTTTAATCTTTTTTCCGTAATGTAAAACTTAAACTCTGGCAACACTATACTTTTTGGCCATTTTGATTATTCTGTCATCATTGTGATAGTCGATTTTGAGTTGTCAAAGTAATTGGTTACTGTATTGAAACCAGTAAAATGAATGAATTTAAGTTTACAGTAATAAATTGTTAATAACAAAATGGCTAAGTGAGTTTTTTTTGTTTGTTCTAATTTTATTATTTTGGAATAGAATGACAGTTCGTTTATACAAAATTCATAAAAATTGTTATATTATTTATTATTATTTACGGTTATGAATTTTAACTGTGTCTGTAAATGTACGTTTATTATAAAGGTAGAGTTATAGAAATTTTAGTATAGGAATAAAATTTAATGAATGATTGAAATCTTGTTCACATTTTCGTACGTTTCGTATTATAAAAAAAAAACATGTTGTTCATTGACATGTATTTTTATAGACTGTTAAAAAAAGCCACTAAGAATTTAGGCATATTCCTTGATTTAATATTTTAAATATGGGGTATAGCATTCCATATTTGTATAACGTAACGTTATGTATAACAATAAAGATCTAAAAAGCTTCTGAAGCATTGTCTAACACCATTGTCTCAACAAGCGGAAAAAACAGTTCAGGGTCACCGTTCCACGGTTTTTCCAAAAATTAATTCGGAGAGGCATATTTACGAGGGTAGACATTTATATAGCAAACTAAAGTTATTTCATGGCAAAAATAAATAATTAAAAAAAAAATGGAGATCAGTCTAATTCAATCTTTTCTATCTCTATTATTATATATGTACTCGTACATACAAAAGAAATAAGAATCCCTGTTATTTCATTTCTTATTATAGCTTAAAGAAAATCTGTTTTGTCAGTATTATAAAGCATCAGATAAAAAAAAGAAGAAATATACCTAAACCTAAATATATAATATATATATGTATATGTGTGTGTGTTATATAGAAATTCTTAAATTATAGTAGATATGTATATATTATATTCAGGCACTTCTGATTCTTTCTTTTATGTAATTACTAATTAATGATTGATTATGCCTGTCACCCCCATTCAATCAAAACATTTTTATCTAGAAAACCTTTTCTCTTGGAATTATAAATTTAAAAAAAACATTGTCTAAATAGAAAATTTTAAGAAAGTCCTATATAACTAAATTATATTTCAGCTTTTTTGGGTTTAACCTTTTATTCAATTCATATTGCTCATAAAAATAACAAAGAATCAGAAGAAAAAAAAAGGTCAAAAGTAATTTAAAACTTCAAAAATTGATTTACTTTTGAAACAAGAAAATTGTGTTTTAAAACATGTATACAATAAAATCCGGTCCATTATAAAAATTCCTATATACGTACTTTGCCCAAAACAAAAGGATTTATTCATAGTAAGAAAATCGATTTTGTTAAATTTATTTTATTTATTTACTTAGTAGAATTTTTTTGTTATAATATTGAATTGTGTTTATCAACCAAAAAACCCTATATTATTTGAAAAAAAGATTCCTAACATGAAAAATGGTTTTTTTTATGAAGTCTGGTAATTTGGGACATTTTACACTATCTGGCAACATTATTTTACAAAATTTTACGAAAAAATATGGTTTTCCCCGCTTTTTAAACATTCTGTTAGTTGAAATGCTGTGTAAAAGTTTTTTTTCTGTCCTGAAAAATTTGAAACTAGCACGATCATACGTGTTCAAACTTGAGATGAAATTATCAGACCGACCTATATTATTTATGCTTACAGAAGCTCTCATTCACTTACATCCAATGAAGCTTCGGACCTGCGACCATATATGTTATAATTAATTTAATTATTATAACATATATGTATATCAGGTCCAGATCTATTCATAAAGACGAAAGGTAGCAATGTAGAAATATTTTTTGCATTTGGATTCCAATCACAATAATTGATGTGTAGTCAATTGAAACAGCATTGAAAGGCATAAAATCCATTTTCCTTTATCTGTAGGTACAATGAGAGTGAACACGAAAACCGGCTGTGTTTATTAATATAATAGCATCTATAAAATGGTTCATTTTCTACTCTTTTAATAGTTTTCCCTAAAAGCATCCATTAGAACCGATAGTTGTATAGCATTATTTCCACATGTATGAAGTATGTACTGTTGTGCAGCAGGTTGTCCAGATTTCCTAGCTAAATTGTAATTATTTTGTCGATCCGAAGCTGTTTTTATTAGGCTCTGCATTATGAACGGTATTAAATGGGCTCTGTATATGGTCTTTTCATGTTCCAAAAGAATATTGTTAAATGGCTTGACCTTTCATATGAACGAGTTTGTTTATTAATTAAAAAAAAAAAATCTTCCGCTTGGGTATTAATTAAACATTAATTACATCAGACATTATATTTAATATGGATGGCTTTTCATTTAGATTTATGTAGATAATTTAATGTTCTTTGATGTACTCGTATCATATATTAAAACCACAAGCAATGTTATTATATGGTTTGTTGGTAATTTTATAGACAATTGTAATTATAATATCTCATTAATTATTTTATCCCAAGTATTTCATGAGAAATTTTATAAATCAATAAAGCTTCTAGAGGAACTTTTTTTTTTAAATTTACTATATTAGTATGAGATTTTTATTTTTAAAATTTTTTAACTAGTGTAAACCTTGAAAAAAATCATAACTTCGAAACCGTTATGCCGATTTTGATGAGTTAAAGGTGATTTTTGAGGGAAATAAAAAAGAATTTTGATAAAAATATAAAATAATTAGGTTGTGGATTGTTTTCACTGTTAAAAATTAGGTTAAAATGTAAAAATTTAGTTATGTACATTATGTGTACATAAAAAAATTAAATTTTTAAGATATTTAAATTTTTATTATTCAATGTTTAGCTTTTCCATTTCCCTTAAAAATAAGCTCGAACTCATCAAAATCGACATAGGAGTTTTGAAGCTATGATTTTTTTAAACTACATACCAATTTAAAAAACCACTACATATGCACAGAAAAAAAAGTACGTTGTTTGTCTGTATTTTTTTTCTAAACAGTTCATAACTATGATCGAAATTGATTATATAGTTAACAAACAGTTTGTCAATAATAAAGTCATAATTTGTCAACTGATTGTAAAAATATTTAAGTTGTTTACAAACAGTTATTACATATTACAAATAGTTTGTTTATAAAATAATAGGAACTGTTCTATTATTTACCGATGATACAAATAGTTTATAAATCCTAAGCAATACTAGTAAAGTTTGTAAATATAATAGACAAGAATTATGCTATTAACAGTGGGTTTCTAATTTGCATACTTCATGGACTGTGGATAATACAGTTATGATGGTTAGTTTAACAAAGAGTTTGTAAATAAAATAGAAAACTAGTAATGATTAGTCTTTTGTATTAACAAACTAGTTTATAATATTTACAAACTTGGACTTTTGTATTCATAGCCAGGTCTATATCATTAACCAAAAAGTTTGTAGGACCTAAATTAACAAACTTGTCTGTATGTGGTACGTATCGAACTAGTAATATTAACAAACCTTTTTTTCTGTGTGTATATACTCCCTACTAATTCTTTTACAACATTTTTTCATTCGATTGAAAGATATAGATTTTAAAAATGGTTAGCTAAAAAGTTGACTGTTTCTTCACCTATAAAACTAATAATATGAAGAGTATCAATATCTTGTCCTGTTCCTTGTACATTGTAAGAACTTTGGTTTTCTCCGTAACAAATAAATATAATAGCAAATTTTGAAAAGGGAGGGAATGCTAAAGCGATCTGTAGGTAAGTTTGTTGTATTTTATTTTATTTACAGATGAACTGATCCGATCGCCACAAAACTCACCCGAATCTCACATCATAGTAATTCCTTTTCATTCATGTAATGCCCCTGGCTCCTGAGACACCATTTATTAATTTAAACAATAAAATTTAATATCAATGAATAATTTTATTAAGGTTTTAATTACTTAACTTAAGGATTAAGGTAAATATAGGAAGGATTGCAATTGTACTTAACTATCTGTTCGTTTATTTCCATCCAGTAGACGTCATGTGTGATGCGTGGACCAATATGAAATTGTTGTATAAATGTTGTATATGGAATTAATGTTGTATCTTGTAAATATGTTTATGTTGTATATATGATGTTTAAATATTGTAATAAGATGTTGTATTAAATGTTGTATGAATCTCGTATCTTGTTTTAATATTAATGATTTTTTATACGAGCTCGAGCGTCCACTCTGCTCGCCGGTTCGTAGAGCTCTCTCAATCTCCATTAGTCTTTCCGCCTCGTTAACCTTGACCGGTATTCGACACTTGGCTCATCGAACTTACGTTTAGTGATGGATAGCGAAGGGATATTGTAATAGGAATATAAATTTAATACATAATATGGACATCATTCTAACATATATTGTAGCGCCCAAGAGGGACGTTACATTCAAGCCAACGGCGTGATATTCTAGCGGATTTGGCGCAGATAGAGAAGATAGAAAAAAAAAGAAAATAATGTAAGCGCAAGAACGTCCACAAAAGTATTTCAACTATTCGGCGGCGATTCCTAGATATCCACTCCATCAAATACCAAGACGCGACGTGCATCAGGTGAGTGCCACATCCACATTTTTCTCCAAGTTATTGGCCCGTTGTAAAGGACCTGGCGGATTCAATATTTTGTGTAAGAGAAAACCAAAAGTCTAAATAAGAAAAAAATATCAAACAAAAAGTGAAAAGCTTACAACATATATATCCTACCAATACCTTCAATTATAGTCAATAAAAAAAAATTACCCTACCATTAATACCATAATAAGACAGTAACAAAGAAAATGGTGCAACTAATAAAAAAAGAAGAATCCCGACGACCAAAAAAAACGTATTTATTAAGGTTTTTAATGAATTTTTTAAGGATCTTCAAGATTTTTTTCTTTGCGTTCGATGAAATTAAATTTTGAGAGTACCTAATCTGTGCACTCTACAAATATTTGAACGTTTAGCAACACTCCACTTATTTTGGGGGATAATTAGGTATTCTTAAATTCTTATCTTCCATGAGATAGATTTATTGGTCTAAAATTAATTCAAGTGGTTTCACAATATTCGCTAAGATGAAAATTAATTTTTCTTCTCTGTTTTCTCATGTATAAAAAAAAGATCAAAAACGATATAAGTATATAAATACATATATAGGTGTGTGTGTATTTATGTGTGTGTTGAATTCTTAAAGGCAAGGAGCGAAATAAAGTAATTCGTTTGACTTGTACAATATACAATGAAAAACTTTCGTCATCCAGTTATATTTAATGAAATTATTTTCCTTTATCATATTAAGCCCTTCTTAACTATTGTTATTATTATTATGAGTTTCGAAAAACATTCCATTCTATTAATTGTGCACATACAAGAGGTGTTGGTGTTGTTTGTAATTAAATTATTGTCTATGAATATATTTTTAGTGATGGATTAATGTAATGTTATTAAATGTATTGTCTTATTAGGCTTTTATTAGGCTTTTATTATTGTTTTTTTTTTCTTTTTGTCGCTACATCATTTTTCGACGTTCTCAGAATAATATATTAATTAGTTCAACTGTAATTAGCTATTGATGTTGTAAGCACCTCCTATCCTCCTATATATTTTTTGATGTTGTAAGCACCTCCTATCCTCCTATATATTTTTTTTTTTCATTCTCTTTTGCTTCCACACACTAAACATTAGTGAAAGCATTGTTTATACTTTCATTTTTCAAAAATTTAAAATCAAAATTTTTGTGAAATGTCTACGTTTTGGACATTTTTAATCGTAAAACTGTAATAAAAATTTTGGTAGTAAATATCGCTTGCCAGCTCGCTCGCCTGTACAAGTGTACATACGCTAATTTTCGAACGCGTTGAGCTAGCGACTTGAAATTTTGGCAGCGTCGTTTTTTGTGAACGAGTTGCTTGGTATTGCAAATGGGCAAAATCGGCCCACTCCTTCAACCCCCTCCCATATAAATTTTTCGAAAAACACGTGCTTTTTATTGTTTAGTTTTTTGGATTTTTCGCACACTAAAAATCAAAATTTCGATAAAATGACAAAAACAAAAAACTTTTATTTTTTTACTTCTCATAAATTGTGGTAACGGGTGGGAAAAGTGGGGGGGGGGAAGTGCGGGTAGAGGAGGGTGGAAAAAAGTGGGGAAAGGGTGGTGTACGTTGGGGAAAGGTGTGAAAAATGAAGGGAAGGGTAGTTTTATGTGGAAGCCCCGTAGGTTTACTTAGCAGCCTTTTTTTGTTGTTGTTGATTTCTTATAAACGTGTTTACTATAGAATTTTATTTGTTGTGTTTGTGAATGTTAATTAATAATTAATGTGAAAATTTCCATTAATTGAAAAATGAAAAATAATTATAATTATAAATTCTGTATTGTGAATTTTTTTATATCCGTAAGGAGTTGATAAAATAAAAAAAAATATTTTACCACACCCAGCAGTTTTTCTCGTGAAATGTTAAATCAAAATATACATGCATGTTTGTTTGTCTGGCCGTCCGTGGTTTAGATTCCGGCTGAAGCTCTAGAAAGCTGATATTTTGACAGTTTATTAAATAAAAAGCAAATCATTCACGGTGAGATGGGGAGATGGTGAGATGGGGATAAATTGTTTGTATCCAATTCATCCGTAGATATATATAAAAACTCACAGGAATCGGTTGAAAATGTCCACAAATTAATTTGAAACGTAAATAAATAAAAAATTGTCTTCTTTTTATTTTACCAATTGTCCTTAGATTTTTGATAAAAAAAACCTCTAAAAAATTCATATCTTGCGACCAAGAGACTTTTGAGTTACAAGAATGCCGCTCTAAGGCATGAGCTAATTTGTGAGTGAAGTCGGCAATTTTTTATTTTTTGTTATTAGCATTGATATTTTTGTAAATTATTATTGATGAACTTTCTTGCAGATTTTTATCCTTATTAATGAATCTTTAGATATTTGACTCAAATGTTTCTAATAATTGATGTGATGCTTCTTTTTGACAAAAGAAAACTTAAGATTTTGATTTTATTGAACATTTCTAATTAAGCACAATCATTTACTAATATTAATTAATTTTGTTTCTATTTCTTATTTTCAGGCTACTTCCACGGATTTTAAATGAAATATTTGATCGTAGAGCAATTTCAATTTCGCATTCATATTGCTCCATCTGTATAAACCAGTGATTGATACATTTACCAATTTAACATCTAAACAAAAAAAGTAAAACAGGATTCCAATGGTATTTCCTCTTAATTTAAAACATTTCTGGAACACTAACAATACCGATGGAGCCTCTGGCTGTAAAAATTATTTCAATAAATGAAATCTTGGAAATTGTCTTTTGTTTTGCAAATAATTACAGTTAAAGATCAACAAGAAACATCCATAAAGACTATGTAGCACAATTCACGTAAAGATCTTCAAGAATTATCATTATCGAAAAACTGATAGGGCCAATGAATCGGCCGTCCCTAAAAATCCCCACATAGTAATTTTCATGAAAATATCTCGATAAATAAGGATTTTTAAAAATTTGATCTCAAAACGGTACATGCAGCGACATCTCTGGGTTAAATTACCTGTTGGCATTTATGAACTCCTGATCCGAGTATTTTTATTTCTATTTCCAATCACTTGTAAAACTTTATCTAAAATGATGGTTCTTGATGATCTTTACCTGAAATTGATGGCATTCAAAACAAAAGACGAATTTTTAAGTTTATCCCATTTATTAAAAAACAGTTTTTGTGGTTTTATGTACATTTCATTAAACGATTTTATTTTATTTTCTATTATTCCTGGACACCTTACAAACAGCACATGCACCACGTTTTGGTTCTCTATAGCTTCCATCGGTCCTGTTAGTGTTCCAAAAAATGCTAGAAAGATAATTTTTAATTTCTTGACCGTTATGCTTATACTAAATAAGTATAACGGTCAAGAGACTTACCAATTATCGTCTTTATAATCGATTGTCCTTATAGCCAAATGATTCTGGTAGATAGTCATGTTGACCGGTCAATACGTTGAGATGTTAAAGAAATCGCTCATTTCGAATGAAGGCGTTGTCCTAAAGACCAACAAACGATCATTTCGTATCAGTTTTACTGTTATTTATAGGATAATGAAGTTGGTATTTGAAAGTTTTACAAAAAAATACAGAACAGAAACCATTTATCTCCTTTATGAATTTCCAATTTTCTTAAATAATAATTTGCCCAAAAATCCTTTTTAAATCTTCATATATCGTCTCTGTATCTGAAATATAGAAAAAAAACGAAAATTTTTTTTAAAACAAATCATTTCTACTATACGTAAATCTTAAATAAATTGCCTATTTAATCATTTCTTATGTTTATTGCGCAATTTCTTTACGTAATAAAATATGAAGATCAGAGGTGGGGAAAAGAATTGCAAAGTAGATACAGGTTCATATTTTAAAAGTTATACTCATAGGCAAAACACTGATTATTCCATTACGCAAACATAAGATTTAAGAAGCTTTCTTATATTTGGAGAGATGAATTTTATGTATATAATATATATATATATGGGAGACGATAAAAATTTGTATAGACCTACAGGAAAGTATATAAAGCTGCGGCGGTAGACTGCACTCCATCAAATTTAATGTTTTATGATATAACACATTATTTACGTATGTATGTATGGGTGATTGTACTTTACAATAAACAAACAAAAATAATTTATTTTGATCATAAAAAAATATTACAGAAGTGGCTATTAAATTTTAAGAATGTTAGTCGGCCATTAATAATTTGAAACATACCTAGGGTATACTTTTATTTATCGAACCCTTGAAAGATTTTTAATCGAAAATCAATTAAATTTTTTAATTTCGTACAAATTATGGTTTTTTTTTGGACCCATCATTCATTCCTATATGTCTGAAATGTCAAATCCTCAATGATCTAAACGTGGAATTTGATTTTTATTCAATATTATCAGTCAATCATTTTTTATAGTTATTTTCTATCGAAATGATCCACCCTAACGGTCGCTGGTTAGCCAAATATTTTTTTTCTCATAGATATTCAAAGCATCTAACTAAATGGTACAAAACAGTTCCCCGTAGTTAAGGAGATATGAATTTTTTAAGGAATTTTTATCGAAAATTTAAGCGATGTCGAGCAAAAATTGGGAAAATCTAAACAAAATATTTGTTTTCCCGAATTCTATAAATTTGATCTTAAAATTATAATTTGATTGTAATAGTGTATGTGTGTGTGTGTGTGTGTGTAGATTGTAATTACATTTAAATTGTTGAATTATACATAACCATTATGAAACTAAATAATAAATATCAAATAATTGAATCTACTAAAGATATTTAGACGCACATTTCCACCATAGTTAAGAATTCATAACGATAAGATATAAGGATAAAACCGCACTAACATAAATGATACATATACTTACATACATACAGACACTTTTAGTTGTATATATATATATATTTATGTACAGTACATACATACACATTATATTGTCTTCATAATTTATCAACATCTTATTAGTCAAATACGTAACGCTTGAAATGCTTAAAGGAAATTAAATTCGTATATAATATATTTTCTAATTATTATTTTGTCTCTGTCCTGTTTTTGAAAGTTTAAAGCTCATGGTACATGGAGCATTACATATATGTCAGATAATTAATTATACGTTTTACAAATTAACTTAGTAAAGTAATTCATCAGAGTCGATTTACATAAAACGTGCTAAGTTTTGATTTTATTTATTTTAATTATTTACCTTAGCCCCCTTCTACCCCCCCCCCCAAATCCCTCCTCCGGTCGATGACTAAATAAAACCACTTTTTGGGTTACAAGCTCATCTAATATTCTTTGAGATTTGTTTTGCCTCTCGTTCTCTATTTGTTCGTGTTTCCGACATTAAATAAATCCTTAAATTATATGTAGTGTATAATAGGGTGGGGTGTTTTTTGATTTCTTATGAATATATTTTAACGAAGTGAAGAAGATTTTGTTTTGGCAGTTTTGGCAAATTAAATACGAAATTAAATACGAATTACGCAGTTTTTTTTCATTATTTTTTTTTCTATTTTAAACACCACTTCACCCCACTCCCCCTCCCAAATAAGAAGGTACTATGGTTATTTAATGCACACATTTAATTTTGGGACGCAAGAAGTTTCATAATTTATTGTTGGTTAGATAGTCGAACGATTTATTTGAGATATGTCATCAAGTAATTTCCGTAACTTACGACTTACTTAACAGACATTTATCATTCATCATTGGTCATCATTATATATGTAGAATTAGAAATTTATTATGCATAAATAATATTTAATCAAAAGATGAAAAATGAATTGAAATGATATTGACGAAAAAAGCTTTTAGTATCTATATATGATATTTCGAGTTCCTCATTCATTTCCACCTCTATATTTGAATCATTTTCTGTGAAATAATTATGACAAATGAGACCATCTCTTGTGTATGTAATCTTATTGTGTAAGCACTTAATTTTAGAGCTAATTTTATTTTCAAGACGTTATGTTTATGTACAAGAAAAGGGGAAATATTATATACAATGATGTTTAATATTCCATTCATTCAATCAAATTAAATTAAATGAAAGACAATTTTTGGGCAAGTAGTATTAATGTTTCAAAAGTTGCCATTGCGTCTATTTTTGGTTAATGAAACAAAATTGTGCCCAATAAAACCGAATAAAATTGTAACAAATGTATGGGCATTTTGCAATGGACCGCATGGACGTAATGAAACTTTTTGTATATATTCGTCTCAATTATTTATTCTTTTATTTTGTAGTATTGTAGGTACAAAAAAAAAAGTTTTCTTTTTACTTTTCAATCATCATTAAGAAAGTAATCCCTAACTTAAGTTTACTTTATTAAGGTTATAGAGAAAACGTGTAAATGTGTTGGTATGACAGCTGTAGTACATATTTATTTCTTGTATTACAGATATTTGGCCTAATATTGTCAAAATAAAGTTTGACTATATGGCCACGTAATACTTGCACTATATACATAGTACAATGCTACTATATATACTCACACTGTATCTAGACGAGACTGTTTTAGTAATTATGATTGAAAAAAAATCTATTAATTATATTGCCGTTAATAGTTCCGTGTGAAAACAATACTAATACTATTTTACATGCACTATGCATTCCCATACCATACACAATTTTGCAATTGCATGTGTAAATCTGGCATCCGTATCGATAGTCAGTCTGATCTGAAAACTTTACATTAGAAGTGATAATCATTAAATGTGACAACTCACACTTATAATTAAAAAGGAATTCAATCCTGTTTTTAGCGAAGTATTAAACTAAAACTGACGTAATTTACACAAATAGTGCATACATGGAAATACCAATAAATAACTGGCATGCCCGTTGCACATGTAGGACATTTTCATTATAAATATAATATAAGTAGTCTAAATAATCTAGCCCAATGGTAATCATACTGAAATATCGAAACAATTTAAATTATAGCATCTGATAGTATTAGAAAAAATACTTACCAGCACATTCCGAACATGAACCATGGAAAATTCAAATTAACACCAATGTCGAATCGTTCAATTATAATTATTAATGAAATCAATATAATTTTGTTGTCTATTCTTTTATTTTTCTTATAAATAGTACGTTTAACTACAAGAATTTTTCTATAACATTGCCATACACAAATTCATACAAGTTAACAAAGGATATTCGTACAAAATGTAGTTTTATCACAATTAACTAGATCCATAAAAATATTTCTGAAAGCCTTAATATTCCAATTTCTTCCGAATATAAATCACACTGCCACCAAATAAATGAAAACAAAAAAAAACAAAAATAATCTTACAAAAACCACCATTCCATTAGGTTTGGTACTATCTGTAACAGATTATTTAGGACACTCTCACATTTTGGTCTAGTACAATTATTACTCTTCTATAGTCTCTATATATACAAGGAAAAAAAGAAAAGAATAATAAAAAGAAACAAAAAAAGAGACAACTGTCCCCAATTTACAATAAATAAATTGAAACAAAATCACAGCTTTAAGCTCGGTGTTGCCATATCTATACAAAGTTGAAATGTGGATTTAGTAGAACACAGTTACCGCCATATTTGGTAATTGTTTCTAATCTAATTCTATACGTGTGAATTGAGAGTGTATAAAGCTGCCAGATAAGTTAGAAATGTTTTTTTTTCTTCTCTCATCTCCATGTTCTATGTTCTATATATGATGTTGTGTAGTAGGGGTGCATTATGTTCCATGAAGGGTAGCTTTGCCATTGCCTTTAATGTTGTTGGCTTATCTGCAATAGAAAAAGAAATATAAATATATGAAATTGCTTAAAGCGAGGTTTATCTTGTTGTTTAGCATTTTTTTTTATTTTTTTTTTTTTTGTTTGTAAATCGAAAGGAAATTTATTTTTAACTCACAGATTGTTTGTTTTATGCTGTTAGATATTGCGGTATGTACAATGTTGTGTTTGATATGTTTATCACGCATTACAACAATAGGAAAATAAATTGGATATACCGACATATTTATTTAATACTATAGAAATTCGTCAATTTTTTTACGGTTTAGTGGTATTTATGGTGGTTAGGTATAAGCACATATGTATATAAAAGATGGGAGTTTCAGAAATAGAAATCATTGTTCTCCGATCAATGGTTAGTAATGAGAATTGTTTTTTTTTTGTTATTTTATTTCAATTTAGAGATGCATCTTTTAATGGTTATCATGATATTTTGTTAAAAAATCGAAAAAAAAAATTTCAATTCAAAAAAGATTTTACTGTACGTATCTTCAGTAATATATTTCAACAATTAAAGAGAAGTTACGCTTATTATTGTAATAATTTCAATATAATATCTATCGCACACCATCAGTGCTTTAGAAATGTAATTTTTGTCATTATCCAATATTGGAAGAGATTATCCGGCTCGTAGAAAAACATTTTAGAGGTTATATGGCTAGAGGGAACAATGTTACAGATTATATGGCTCAAAGGACCAATTAATATAAATGTATTAAAATACGTATGTATGTAGAGACGTAATAATCATAAACTATTTAATAAAATAAATTAACCATTTTCAATAGGATGCTACTGATTCTGTGAAGCCAATTTTCTTATTCAATGAATTAATTTTGCAATTTAATTAAAATTTCCCAATTTATATGAAAATAAATATAAGAATATTTTCGTAAATCTTTTTCATTCAAAATGGTTGACATTACATTTGACAGATTAACACTCTGAGATTTACCGAGCATTCTTCAATGATTTTGTCATTTTTCTTTGCAATTTACTGAAATATTTATGATTAATTTGTGCTGCCAACTGGAAAAGGTAATTAGCTATCAATATCAATAAATCTTATTTTGGTACAAATTTGTCGTTAATATTTATTTGTATCTATTGATGCGATTGTAATCAATTGATATACAATTTTTGTTTCTATTTTTTTTTGGAATTGTTCAATAAAAGAGGAGAATAATAAACCCATATCCACAACAAATAAATGTCTTCTCCAAATATTCCGGCTGATCAAATTTCATTTCATATGTACAGAAACGGGAACCAGATACACAAAAATAAAGGATAATCATTCATCCTTTTCCTATATACATAGTTAGGAAGCTAAGTACAAACATATTTTAAGATAAATTATGCTAATTGTATTAAAATACAGGATGACACCATCAGAGACTGTGTCTATGGGAACGGTGGTTTGTTATAGGTGCTGTTTGTTAGACGTCGTTGGGTTCTTTCAAAAATTCATTAAAAATTAATTGCATTTATACTTGGTAACAGAATACCAATTAAATGATAATTCAAATTTATTGTATACGAATTGTAGAGAGATGTCGTCTGGTTTAAAGAGAAATATGTTTACACTAAAAACACAAGCTGTTTTTTTTTTATTGTTGCCCCATGGTATTTGTACACTTTTCAATTGCTTTTCGGGAAATTTAATTTTAAGGAACATTACATAGTACATACATACATACATATATAGAGGTACATATGTATGTATAGAAATTTGTAATAAGATGAAAAGTTCGAGGTTATCACATAAGCGAAACTTTAGTATTTCGCATATATTATAAATTCTGGAATAAATTATGTAAATTATATTAAGACACTTTTGTGGCTTGCTTTAAAAATATGGCGGATAATGTATAAGAAAATCGAAAAAGTTTTGACTGTTTGTTCTGTTGAGTTGGTGTGTCTGCCAAGCAAATTGTATATTGATCCGACATTTATTGAGCTATTTATCTAAAACGTGTATTCTATTTGTTTTATATTCATACAAAAATCTCTGAGTAAACTAAAATGTCAACTTTAAAATCCACATACACACATTTAAGATTTATGAACTAAGAATTTATATTGGCATTTCATAATACCCATAATAACATAATTTCTAAAATTTTTTGAAATCAATGAAATTGTATTTAACATATCGAAACTACTTTTGTCTACTAAAGTTAGACACATTTGTTGTTCACTTGTTTTGTAACTTGTAGGATAAGTTAGGACATTAAAGACCATTGAAGGATATTCATAAATAAAAGTTTAATTGCACTGAGAAATAATTGTATGTAAAATTTACAAAATGATGGTAAAATTTACCTAGCATTTGATGGTCGTTTTTCGTAGCATCTCGCTTAGTTTCTTTTTTTACATACAATGATGTCAGCCAGCTTAAGATGATTTAGTGTAATTTTAAAAGTCATTAATGTATATTCTACACACATGACATCAAATTTTTATTGTATAAATTACATTAATGGGTGTAAGATTTACCCTACTGCGTGTAAAATTTTTTACAGGTCGTTGACCTCTCGTCAAGAGCAATCACAAAGGTTAATTTTTGTTTTTTGTTTTTTTTTTCCTGGTCACACAATAAACCCTAATACGGGATTTTAACTCCAATTCTCCAACACTCCCTTTATTTTACTTTCAGACCGGGATCGAACCTGTGGCGGCTTATTCGTTCACTCAGGTTGTTCATATTATTATAGTTTTTATTATTTCAAGGAATCAAGTATTCCTGTTTATGAATACTTGGTTCCTTGAAAGTTTTCATAAATCGAGTTTGCTGTTTATGATATGAGTTTTGATATTAAATATTTTCATATCAGTTGATCTAGATTCTTTCAACTTAAAAACTTAATGTCGAATAAAATATTAAATAATCAGTTTTCTTTCAAACATTTGTAAATCTAAATAATTATTAGTAATTAAAATAGTGTTTGTTAATTGAAATTAGTTTTATTATAATAAAATAAAAAATGAATAAAATAAAGTTTTTATAATTTAAAGAAGAAGACTTATTTATTATTATATAAGAAGTCTCTTCAAACCCGTAACCTCGCGTTTTAAAGCCATTACCTCTACCAAGGAGCCATTTCGTTGGTTTTTAATATCATGCCGCTCGAATTAACATTTAATAAGGGTAAAGCTTAGTTTCGGTCTTTTCAATATTCTCAATTTGACATACAGTGCTCAAATTTATTACCACTAATGATATATTTGATAATAATTGTATGTAAGATATACAATCAGTAGACATCAATCTTACATTCAAATGTGCTAAGCCAGGAACAAAGTAAATCTATAGAATTTTTACTAACAATGATGTAAGTTTTACAACATGTGGTATTCTATCAATCTCCTTGATGATACATATTACACAAATGTGTGTAAAATTTATGATCTATCAAAAATATGCCAATGTATGTAAAAATTACATACATTGTATCAATTACTATTGTGCAATATTCTCAATTTTACCATCATTGTAGTAAGTTTTACACACAAATCTTTTACACTCAAATTATCTCAAATATCGATCAGAAGTATTTCTCAGTGTGGACGTCAATTAATGCAAAAAAGAAAAAATAAAAAAAACACACACACACGTACAAAAGGGGGTGGGATACCTATATACATACAAAAAATTATAAACTAAAATCAAGGATTTTGCTCGCGTGAGTCGAATAATGCAAATTTTTTTAAATCTGGGAGTCATTTGGAATCCAATGTTAGTTCTTACAAATAATGACGTATTTTTTAGTTCTTGTACATATATGTATAGTATACTTTAAAAAAAAACCGACAAACATTTTGTTGGCTTCGCTTGTAATGGTGTTTCTTTCTCTTATTAATTAATTTTATTACTTTACTTACTTACCTACTTACTTTATTACAAAATGTCACTTTCAAATGTCTATTTATTAAAGCTGAAATTAAAATTCGAAAATTTTTGTATAATTTTTTAAATGTCCAGAATTTTGTTAAACATTATATTTGCTAAATGTTCTTAAATCAAAATACTAAGAAAAGAATTAATTCTAAAATTATTTGTTATTTTTCTCAAAATGAGACAGTTTAGTGAGAGTTTTTTTTAAATACATATACAATTTATCTCATAAATAGTTTATAAATAATTAATCGTTTGACATAAATTTCTTTCCAATAAACAACTCATACCGATGCATTTCTCAGATAAACTTAATGGTATAGAGCTAACAACAGCCTCATCTCATATAATTTAGGTATTTGCTATCTTATTTTGATAAGTTTAAAAGCGAGACAATATACTTTCGCCTCAATTATTTATTCCAAGCTCTAAATTTTAAAATTCATATCATTTAATCTTTAATCTGTCTACAATAACGTACCATTGTCCAACCACGTAGCTCAACCGAACTACTACTACATATATTGCTTTACAATTCGTCTCTCCTTTCCCAAAAAAAAATAAAAAAAACTTACATTTCCTTTACAATTTATTTAATCTGTACCCAAAGTTTTGCTAAATCTGATATTAAGTTTAACGCTGAAATAACTCTAGCACATGTATTGTTAATTCTTAGCAGATGTTCAACAATAGGGCCCTTCCATTATGGCCAATCCTTATGAATTAAGTTATTACTTGAAGCATATACCATAAAGATATTTGTAACTAAGTAGATATTATAATACATTTATATAGATTTGCCTTCAATATTGTACATACATATGTACATAGCTAGAGAGAGTTAGAAAATTATATAACCAGTGGAGAATAAAATTATGTAATATTTATGGACATAGAGTTATTTTAATTCATGAGTAAGCTTTACCCACATAATCGTAATAAGTTTGTTTTAAAAGTTCATTTTTGGAATTGTATTTTAAAATAATAAATAAAACCAAAAAAGTATAGTCAGTTGAGTTGAATATTTTGATGATTTTCTTGATATTTTGTTAAAAAACTAAAAAAAAAAAAATTATAATACAAAAAAGATTAAAAATGAAATTTTACTTGAATTAAGATTATCTTTCAATAACGGGAGTAGAAGAATTTCAGAGGTATTTTGCGTAGGCCAAATAATAACACCAACGCTACTTTTCTGTCCATGAAGCAGACATTCGATGACTATGCGACAAACAGGCAGATTAAGATAAGTTGTGCAATATCTCTCCCTAAAGACTTTTATTAGCCTAGCAACAATATAAAGGGAAAGATAATTGGAAATATAGTGGATAGGGGATATTAATATTAAAAAATAAATAAAAATACCTATTTGAGAGGTTTGGTGAAAAATAAATTATTAAAAAGTAACAAAATTAAAATAGAAGATTTGGTTGGATTAGGTATTAGGGACACTGGTGTATTAATTGAAAAAAGTTAATAATATTTTCTTTCAAAAAATTTACTCATCCGTTATTCAAGTAAAGTTATTCAGTAAAATATATAAAGAAGAAATAGAACAATACAAATCAAATTTTATAGAGGAAGCTACGGTAAAATGGACAAACATTAATTTTTTTTAAAAAAACGCATATTCTTAGAACAGCAACATTTTTCGTAAAAAATATTATAAACTTCTATCAATTAAATACGAGTACTCCAATTTCCCCTATACCAAATTCTTCAAATTTTGATTGTGTTACTTTCTAATAATTTTTTTTTGTTTTTTTTTGATAGCCTTGTTGATAGTTTTTCAAATAAATAAATATCGAATATAAAGTTGCTTTCAATTAAATTAAATGTACGCAAACCTACATAATGGAACATATCAATAGGACATGATCTAGTTCTAGTTCTAGTTTAAGCTAAAATCTTGAATACGAACGAATTTCGTGATGATGGTGAAATGTTAATTCTAAGGTAAATATTTAGTTTAGAAAATTGCTGTCATAAATATAATACTCTTTGAATTTCACCCTTATACGGGTAGAAAGATTTATATACCTATGTACATGTGTACATATACATATGTAGTAGTTAGGTACATAAATGTTTTATAAATAGATCTTTTTGTCAGTAATAGTAGAGTAGGTATCTACTATTTTAATATTTTGTATAAATAAACATAAAATGTATATAAATAAATTAATTCAATTTTCAAGGCAATTAAGGAATAAGCTGATTAGCTTTATGTAAAGTGAAAAACCTAAAAATGTTTTATATTTACTGACTGGCGTATGGAATTAATTAAGTGTAACACATAATTTCATGTACACCAATTTGTTACCATATACATATGTTGTACAACACAGTCCTTTATATCCCTTTGTCATTCTCAGTATTTTAAAATTAACAAAAATTTGTGGGTGGTTATTTATAATTTTTTTTGTCTTTATAGTAGATCTAGATAGACAAAATACACATTATATGAATCTAATTGCCTATATTATGTATAAGGATGAGTTATTTTCATTTTGTTTGTTTTTTTTTTTTTAATTTTACTGTCATTTTGTCAGTAGTCATGTATAGTACATACATGTAACAAACAAAAATGTTTATGTAATTACAAAACCAAAAAAAAAGCTTTGATTTGAATAAAAAATACCATCAAAATTAATTAATGGTAAAATTGTAACGACCTCCTCGGCCTTATTATTTAGCTTTCATTAAATTTTATTATTATATTCTGTAATTTTGATTTAATTTACAATTTGTTTTTTTAAATTTTCCGCGCGTTTGTACTAAAATGTTAAACCAAGAGTAAATAAGTCCTCGGTATAAAATCCCACCTTTTTTTAAATATCCCGACTTCTGCGCGAAAGATTAAAGAGTTGCGCGGAGTAAAAAGAAATGATAAGCTTGGTCAACAAGGAGGGAGGCGGAAGTTCCTGGTTCGACCATTGAAGGAGATGGTCACGCAAATAAAAGAAGTGAGAATTCAGGTGTACGGTAATTAAGTGAAGTGCGCACTTAAAAAATAAATAATTATTTAATAACGGAACATTAACATTAAATACGGGAAAAAAACAAGTGAAGAAGTCATAGGCATAACCATAACCAGGGACGGATCACAACCACAATCCTTAAAATATAAGTACATGTAAGTGAAGGCCGAGAGCCAGGTCATCATTACAAAATGGCAAATACGCATTAAAACAAAATAATGTACAGATAGAGGAACTTCAATCAATAAAAAAATTAATTTGAAATGTATGTACAAAACATATGAATTGAAAAAAAGAAGAAATTTAACTACAATACAAAGGCTGATCAAAAGGAACTTGACAAATTTTTGAGCAAAAACTTAATGAGATGTGATGAGAATAAATTACACAATTTCAACTTGATGACATTATACCATTGAGTCATTATAGGTTTGTAGAAAGGGGGGGGGGTGTGATGGTTAAATTAACATTTAAAATGATTCCTCTCCAATTAAGTCGGTAATTTTTTACTATGGATTTAGGTCTATATGTTTTTAATTGGTTCAAAAGCGTGTAATGTAGCGACAGATCGAAAAAGCACAAAGTGTAAAATTATTTTGTAATTAATGATTATAAAATTATTCAAAAAATTCGCGTTCCTTACTTTTAAGGACTGTATGCGTACAATTAAGAATATCTTACAATAATATATGATCAGGTGTTATACACCATAAGAAAAACTCTTAATAAATGTCTATAAATATATGTACATATCCAAGAATCTCTTCAAATAAATTATGTTCGGGTCTTCATACGACGAGGAAAATTCTTGAAAATATATAGCACCCAATAGAAAAGACAATAGAAAAAAGCACTCTCTGGTGCGACTTTATGTAATGTGATTGTGTGAACAGAAAGTCTTACTTTCGAATGTTAGTGAAACCAATTTGTGTTTAATTAAACTGCATGCGCACAAAAATATGTCAATTCGGTCAAAACACAAACATAATACACTAAAGTTAAGTCGACATAAATGAAAGACAATCCGTAAATCTCAAATTATTTACAAAATTCGAAAATTTTTTAAATATTTCGAACCGGCTTCTTAACCGAAATTCTGTTAGCATAAATTCTCTATAATCTACCATTTTTAGAAATTGATTTTTGTAGCCCGTTCAATCGAATCTTTTTTATTGTTTTTTTAAGGATTGAAATTAAAATGAGGTCTTCTAGAAAATTGTTTTCATTATTATTGTTTTCGAAACATAACGTCATATTGATGGTTGAATACCAAATCATTTAACCTTAAATTATATTTTTGTACTTATATAATGTTCGTATAGTTAGCATAAAAAATAAACAAAGTTACATAAGATATTCGGCAACCATAGCAATAATAAATTAGGTATCTATTAAATATGCTTTCTCAAGTTGATTTTGATACATCTCATATCCATATAAATGATAGGTATACAATATAATGCAGTGGTTCTTAACCTTTTCGGGGTTGCGGAGCACATTTAATTACATGAAACTTTCCCGGAGCATCAGAACTAATTAATATTGATTCCAGTAATTTGGATTATATAAGGAAATCAAATTTTTCATTTATTCAAATCAAAATGATAATTATATACATAATATAAAATAAAATCAACAAAACTAAATTGTTACATATTCAAAATAACAATGATAAAAATAATATTATGTAATAAATAATTCAATGGCATATTTGAGCCTGGGGAGTTTTACATATTTCGCCAACACACAATTCATACAATGAACGCACATTATAGAAAGAAATCATACGACAAAGACAATTTTATCATAAATCATCAATATTATAGGAAAAAGTAAAAAGTTTTTACTGAAAAGTAAATGAATGGTTTTTCGTTTTATCTTCGATTGAGTTGACCTAAATGGTTTTGTTTTTCAACACTGAAACAAACCAATTACCTACCAGATAAATTATAGAATGAATATATGTTTATAACTTTGGTTTCGCGGAGCACCGGTTACAAACCACTGATATAATGTATGTAGGTTAGGTACATTATATACTGTACATACATTACATTACATCATCAAAATCAAAAGCAATAAGTAAAAATTCATTGATGAATAAAAAAGACTTTTTCCATTTTAAAATCTATGGTAATTGAACGGTAATTCAATGCTTTCAAAAAAACATTCTTACTCTCACCACAGGCATATACAAATCTTTAGATATACATACATACACATACTCACAAAACAACAATAAAAACAACAACAACAACAACAAGAAAAATGTTTTTTTTTGATAAATCTCCGTTTTTTTATTTATACGTGCGTCGTTTTTGTGTATACGGAGAGCGCTATAATTTTGTTTGAAAGACGACATATAAACACATTATATAATTGGACAGGAGGAGGAAGTAAAAAGTAAAAGAAAAAAAAAAAAAACAAAATAAATAAAAATATCTTGCATTAAAAATACTAAATTCAAAAATATTGCGAGAAATTACATGACATTATGTAGGCAGACATTATAATTTAGATTTAAAGCGAGTAATTCGTTTTCCTTTTAGGGAAAAAGCTTTTTCTCTTTTAATAAAGTTCCACTTTGAGTGGCATATTTGCGTTGTCCTGTAATCTCTTCAGTGATTTTCAATTGAGAATTACTTGCGGACTAGTAAATTTTAATTTGTATTTTCTCGTCGATTTTTTTCCCAACGGACCATGTAAATATTTCTCTACTTATTTATTCTGCAGTTAACACATTTTGTCTTTGTCGATTTTGTTGTTGTTGTTGGTATATTTAGATAATGTCCTAAAAATATTTTAAATTTTAATATCAACCTGCTTTTGCTGTGTAGGTCGTGGTATATAATTTTTTTTTTTTTTTATTTTTTAATCCAAACTGCAGCGAGTGATATTAAGAGAAAATTGTCCGCACTCTATCTATATATTGGGAAGTATTCTCTGTTCATTACGTTAAATGTACATATACAATCTAACCACACGACCCTATAATTTAATTTCCACAGTTTTCCGAAAAAAAATAAAAGCAAACATAAATAATGTAGTATCGCTTAATTTTGAATTTTCCATTTTTATCTTAAGGAATAATTTCATTTAAATAAAAGCACAAACTGTTATTTTAACAAAAATAAATAAAAAAAAATTTCACAAACAGGACAATTTACCATATTTCCGTCAAGAGAAAAAATTACACTTTTTATTTCCTCTATACACGTTTAAGGTAATTGTGAGAATATACAACAAGGAAAAATAAAATGAAAATGATGTTTTCGAATTTAAGAGGGGTGAAAGTTTAAATTTCGAAATTAATTAAGTATTTTCATAAATTATCAGGTGAAATGTGTAAATAGATGTTAATGTTCTTCATACATATATACAAAAAGTTGTGTAACGGAGTGGCAACAACAATTTCATACCCATCTATAATATAGAGGAATCTGAAAAACGTTCTATTCTGTTACGTTACATTTCAGTGGTGGCTTGTAAGATTTATTGGTATCATTATCGTGGGACTATTTTTCAAAAAAACTTAGGATATCTTGATGGAAGAAAATAGATATAAATTTGGGCGTTTGACGAGCATTTTCATCATTTTTTTAATGTGACACACTTTTGAACTTTTCCAATATTAATGATGTTGTTTTTTAAACTTTGAATTTGTAATATTATTTTAAATTCTTATAATTTTTGACAACATTTTTTCAAAAGGTATTATTCACCTTTCTCTGAATTCAATTGTAAATACAATTGAAAGTTTTTCATTTTTAAGAAAACATTAACTCTTTAATGTCCAAACTGTGCCTTTAAAGGGTTAACTTTTAAAAATATGTTAAAGCACCAAAAACATAAAGAATGCCTCTCTGAACAAATTTACCTAGATGAATTTAAATTTGTTTTGGTTAACCGTTTCATGTTCAAAATGTATGGACCTTAAGTTTTTCCAATAATTTTATTTTTCCAAAAAAATTGGAAATTTAAAATTATATAAAAATACATGTTTTTAAAATCATATCGTTAATACTATTAAGAAAATTGTGTTACTTTTTTAAAAAAAACGATGAGGTTTTTCGTTAAATCTCCAAATTTTCTTCCATCACGAGCCGCCACTGAGTCTTCCTTACAATATATACAAGAATCCAAAATAAAAGATAAAGACTGAACTAAAAAGTTTGTTTGAACAATTAGGTCTTTGATTTTTGAACAGACTTTCGCCATCATGTCTACACAATAACCCTTTTTGTATAAAAGTATTATACAAATTTACGTACGCCCACATAATTATGAAAATTTATACAAAATGAACAAAAGAGTATTTACAAATACATGAATTAAAATACTGAAAAGTTTTTTTTCGCCTCCTCCAAATATAATCAAAATTTGTAATAAAATAACAAATATACACATGTATATGTGCGGAAAGAAAGTATAAAGGAAATCTTAGTGTTACATATACAAAAAAACGTAGCAATATTTAAATGTTAATAAATTTTAGTTTTTGAATTACATATTTTTGGCACGAGCAATTTATCCGACGGAAACAACAACAATAACAAAAAAATATGTTGCCATATATGCGTATATTAGGTACTACATAAATACCTAAGTTCATACAGTTTTCCCATGAATTTTTCATTATGATTTTCTTCTACAAAATACGTCAAATACAGATATTGTTTGTAGAAGTTATCTTATCTCAAATAAACGTATAAGTATGTAGTATTTGTCTATACCTACTCCTAAACAGAATTAAATTAATGCTACAGGGTTAAAAATAAGAAAACTTTCTACTCCTTTATATTTTTCCCTTATACTTATGTATATGTACATATAAAATATAAAAAGGAATTTTAATGAGATCATTTAACGAAGATTTTAATTTTGCATAACTTCGGAAATCAATATAAAAATGTTATCTATGCCCATGCCCAACCTAAGTAAAGACATTTTAATGAAAATATTATGTTGATTTTAAATATTGCCTATATATTATTGATATCGGATTCGATTTCTTTCTATTATTTTTTTCTAATTACATTTTAAGTAAATATAAAAAAAAACCACAACAACAAAAAAAGGAGTAATTTAGAATTGTTGAATTGTCTGAGAAGAAATTTTTTTTTTTTTATAGAAAATTTTAATTTAGCTATTTAATGACGTATTTTAAAGAGTGTTTTGTAGGAATTTTAACGTCGATCGAAAAATTAACTTCATATAAACCGGAAGAACAAGATACAAGAAAGACACTTGATCCAATACAAATATTTTAGAAGTACACCTGATTCTGTTGTTACACGATAGATACGTTCCAAGAAAATTCGTGTAAAAAAAATTCGTGTAAAAAAAGATATTGGCTTCATGGAAAAATAGTAGATTGGTTCCAGACCTAAAAAATCAACTAAAAAGTAAAATAAACAATATTAAAAAATTCTTGTTAGAGTTTATTTAAGAATTTATTTTTCGTGCTTACACATTTTAATTCATTTTTATTAAAAACAAAAATAAGGTTTTGAAAAAGAAAATAATATGAAAAATATAATGCGCAGTTAAAATGTAATAATATGAGAGAAAAAAAAATTATTTTTGATTCGTGTTATTTCAAATTCGTGTAAAAAAAATTCGTGTAAAAACAGAATTAGGTGTAATCAGATTTGCTTTATTGTATGTATGTTATAATTCAAGTGATTTTTTGAAGATATTTTTTGTATGAAACTTTTATCAAACACATTTTCTCGGTGCTATTTTAAGAAAATTCTTACCACAAGTAAACATTTTTCTCGATGTACATACATATGTATTTTAATTGTTTTAATACGAAAATCTTTATAATTATAAAATTAAATTAAACTAGTAAATCCAATATGAAAAAACAACAGAATATTCACTCTTACATAGGATTCAAAAATAAATTCTGAACTGAACTTGGAGGGGGTAAGTCTTGATTGGATTTAAATTAATGATTTTATAAGAAAGATTTAAATAAGGATAAATGACACTTTTGTTTTCAATATTAGTACTAACCCCACACCAACATCTATTTTACATGCCAAAATATCCTATAGATTTTCCCATTAATTATATACTTCGGATAACTTTTTTAAATAATTTTAGTATCGTCCGCATACCATTCACATATCATTTGCATACTATTCTCATACCATTCGCTTACCATTAGCATAGTGTTTGCATACCATTCGTATACCATTCACATGCCATTCGTAAGGTTATCGTTTGGTAAAACAAAAATTAAATCATTAATATCGGTCCTAATATAGATGCTTGCGGTACTCCGCAGTGTATTTATTTTTCCTTACTAATTATCTCATTTACTATAACTAATACCAATTGGTTACGGTTTGTAATATAATTTTGTATATAGGAACTGAAGAACTGTTCCGGTCAGGCCAGTATAGCATTTCATTAAGTTTTTAAAATATTGCAAGCAGTGGCTCGCTTATTTTATTAAAATGTACATTATATGTAGTACTAGGTAGCTAAGAATTGCGTTTGGATATTTTTTTTTAATAATGCCTTTGAAATATATTTTTTGATTTAGTTATGATATTATATAACAAAAAAATTCTTCAATTTAATCAAAAAATAATTTCAACACAACTCCGGCAATCATATTAAAGTGAAAAAAAAAATTATTAAACACTTTAAAAGTGTAAAAAGTAAGGATCAATTCATTATATTTACAGGCGCTGTATGTGAATATGTACCTATGTACATAGATATTATTATTTTATACAAAAATACCCTAAGAATTTGTCTCAAAGGAATTAAATATACGATTATGTCCTTATATGTACATACAATATATGTACCTTATATGTACATTATATACATAGATGTAGAGGTGATACAAAATATAACTGCATTTTACCCTACATGTTCGACAATATTTTCATATTTATATCCTTCCATTTTATCCTTTAGCTTCCATAGACATAATTCAGCGACATTTCTTCTCATTCATTTCTCCTGTTCTTGTATCGATATAACCGTTCTGTATCAAAAAATTTCTATTTCCATAAAATGTAAGAATACGTCGTTTTATTGCTGCCATAAACAAAAGTTGCGCCTTTTCAACAAAAAAAAAAAAACCCCCATATTGTAACATCTTGCTACTATATCTACATCTATATCTAATCTTTTCTATTGAATTTACCAAGGGCACAATATTATACCATTATGCTCCCATCGGTATTTACTATGTGAAAATTAAATTGTATTTTGAGAAGGTATCTAATTGGTACATACGAGCATATCTTCGTATATATAAACTAGGAATAAGGAAAAGCTAAAGGAAAATATTCATTTTGGGCGCCCGCAAGAGGGTATAAGTTACATTTATTGTATGTTGGTGTATTATGTGCGCTCATATATACATACATACATATATGCAATATAGTTATATGATTAGATTTATTAATATATTTTCTAAATAACTACATCGCATTTTTTTAGTAAAATTGGTGAACAAAACCTTAAAGCAGTCTTTACTAAAAAACCAGTAAAGAAGGAAAAATTGGCTACGCCGATTATAATATACCCGTAGGTACCATTTTACATTGTCCGTCCGTCTGTCCGGGATCAAGATTCCGGCCAAACGGCTGAAGCTCGAAAGCTGAAATTTTGACAGTTTATTATGTAGTCCTAGGGTAAGATCTCTATTGTATTTGGAGTAAATCCAACAAAAAATAGGGAAGGCTGTGGTACAGTGTGCACCTAATTTTTATATAAACCATTGTAGAAGAAATGTAGAAATGTAGAAAAAATTAATATGACAAGAATTATAGAGAATACAAAAATGAAGATTTCTTTCAAAGACCAAAAAGTTGTACGAACTAGCGTTATGGCGTTGCAATCAATTTAATTGAATTTCTAGGGTTTTTAATCATTTACTCAAAAAGTATTTAGATTACGGAAAAAATTAATATTAAAAAAATGATAGAGAATAAAAAAATGAAGATTTCATTCATAAACTAAAAAGTTCCACGAAATACCGTTATGGCGCTGCAATCAATTTTATGTCATTTCTAGGGTTTTGATTCATTTGTATTCAATTTACCCAATTATATTTATTGTACAGACAATATAGACACGTACAAAAATGTAAATAATAAACAAGTACTCATACGGGTCAATTTTTCCTTCTTTACTGGTTTCTTTTTTAAATACGGGATGAGGAAGATAAAACAGATGATAAAATGAAATGAACCTTTAGTCCTTCTGATACCTTGACAAATAAAGACAAATTCAATTTTTACTAAATATTTTTCTTATTTTTGAAACCCCCATCATAATAACACCACCAATGATAAATATCAATACAAATTGACAGATCATAACGTTCATATCGAAAATATGTATATCCCTCCTAAGAATTAAATATTGATGAAATGAATTTCATATTGGCAATGCATTCAGTTTAAAATCAAACAAATATTTTGTAGGGAATTTCGAATACAATAATATTTGAATAGCTGGATCCCTATCAAAGAATATTTTGCAGATGGTTCTACATTTTGTAGAATATTTCGTCAACATCCATTATTTGTTGTGTTTATTCGAGAATCTATATAAAGATGAAGTTGGGATATTGGCAAAAAAAAAAAAACAATTCAAAACCCATTAATCATGATGATATACAGTGGCATATGAAATGTCTAGGACTATAAAACAATTTTTCATCTCAATACATTTTTTTTATTATCGGGCCTTTTATCGAACGATTATATTGTGACATATTACAGTTTTTTTATATATATATGGATGTCAGGAAACAATGTGACAGGTGAAAAGTTTAGCATTATATCGAATAGAAATTTAACATTGATATGGATTCAGTTTGACAGGTGTCGGTAATTAAATATTAGTGAACAATCTATGTAGGTAGATAGGTATCTAATACTTAATCAAAAATTTCTTCAATAATCAATTGAAAAAGAAAATCGTTATTTTTAAGCAGACGTTTTAACTAGAAAATTGGAGAATATCGATATCGAAACCAAATGCAATAAGAGCAACTGGCGAGTGCAGTTTTTTAAGATTCCAAAAAAATATCTGTAAAAACGTTTGATTTTCTAAGTCTTACATACAGTTAAAAGTGGTTTTGAAAAAATTGCTTGAGAATGGTCTTAGGTCCCCAGACCTAATTCCTAATTGAAAAATGCTGTTCTAGTTGAATTATAAATAGAATTTTGATAAGAAAAATAAATTCCGAAATTTTCGTCAGATGATTTATCATAGTATTAGAAAATTTAATGATTCTTCGGGAAGCGGGAGGAAATGGGAAGGAGTGGGGGTGCCAAAATTTGATAGAATGCAACAGGCAATGAGTCTATGCGCCAAATTTCATTTTGATTGGATGATGGGAAGTGGTCGTTTCAATATTTGCCCACAAACACACAAGAGTGAAGTTAATATAAAGCATTTAAAAATATTAAATCATCTACACAATCACAAAATCGATTACATTCACTCATTTCAGAAACTAACTTACCCTTGTGTCAATCCCTTTGACGTTTGCTATTGAAAAAGTGAGAAAGGATAATTTTGCATTTCTAATAAGAAATATATTTTATTACATATTATAGCCCACTTGGCTTCGTGACTTGGCATTCAGTGGAACCAATCTCCATTTTTCCATACAATCCATGTCTCATTTTACACGGTTACTACGAATTTTTCTTATATTCTTTGATTCAATTTACACGGCATAAAATTTAATTCCAATATGTACTTCTTTTTTATATGCAAGCTCTGTCTCGTTTTACACGGTTTCGATTTTCTGTGAAGTGTATCTACCATGCAAATTGAGGGATTGATGTAATTTAAAATTGAGTATTATGTGATTTTTTCCAGAGAAAGCCCAAAAAGTGATTTAATATAAAAAGACAAGACATAACGACATATTCGGAAAGGTTGTCATATGTTGAAACAGTCCATAAGTTTTTAGTTGCACTTTAATTGGTATTTTTTTTAAATATCTTTATTAATTCGCTGTGAGTTGGATTATTTTGTTTTTAAATTTGAATTATAAACTTAATGAGTTTCTTCTTTTTGATGAAAATGTATTTTCAAACTTGAGTGAATACATAGTGCTCTCTGATAAGATCGAATATTTCGTTGACCATTTAATATTAAATTAGTATTAATTAAATACAATTTAGTAATTGTTAAGAAAAAGTTTTTATTGTGTAAAATATGTTTGGAATTGAAATTCTTACTAAACTATAAATTGACAGCTATTTGATAATTAACGATAAACGTGCTTTGAAAAGCTTAAACAAAGAAAAAACCCGCATCTTAGATAAGTTTAAGGGAAACTTTGCACACAATTTCAATAAATAATTCAAACTGTTCACATATTATAATGAAATAGTTCTATGGATGGATCTAATCTCAGAAACCTTACTCCAGATGGTCAATATAAGAAAAACATTTAATTAAAATTAGCAAAGTTTCAAGTTATTTGACTTTGTCATGATTAATTTATTCTATGTGGTTACTTTTGGGTCTCTATAAAGCTTTTCCATTAAGCAGGATAATGTCCGAAGAATTTCCAATGTAAAATATGTAGGATGTATTATGTACATATATCCAGGCCCAAATTTAGCTATTTTGGTTTTTTGGTGTCCATTTTTTTTTGCCACCCTAAGTAAAACAAGTAATAATCTACTCGCTACACTGCTACAGACTTTAGTGCTTCATCAAAGAAGAACTGGTGTCATCTTGTGGCCATCACTAAATGAATTGGGATCAGAGCTGTGTCGTTTTATATTTTCGGAAAGTAAGAAATTAAGAAATTCTTGTAGCCAAAAGTAACATTTTTGTTAAATGGGTTTCGTATCGTTTGAAAATATAGGTCAATATGTAATTAAAATTGAAAATACAAAAAGGTAGTATTTTGCTTGCGGTAATAGTACGGTAGTACCGAAAACTAAATTCTTACTATCGGAGTACTTTCGGTATAATTGATGGGATAAATATCTTCTATCTCGTACTAGGGGCGTACTGAATTAAATCTACGGCTATATCTAACATATTATTTATAGTTACGTCATGAATAATTTTGTCTATACAGTAAAATTGAAATAAGCAAGACTAAATCAATTTTTTCTTACTTATAGGACGTTTACAAATGTGTATTTGGTGCCCGGTTAGAGTACACCATATGAATTTATGGCAGATTCGACCCTGGATATACCTGCTTCTTGTTAATTGAAGGAAATTTGTGTCAAAGATATCAGTATAGGGGTGATAATGTAAATTTATACAAAAAAAAAGAAAGAAAAATTGTGATTGAAATTTTTGATGACAAATTTTCCAATTTCCCAATAAATATTTTTTAATAATAAAGCTCTAAATGCGACTAATAGGTAAAGGAATAATTAATACATTATCGTAATTAAAAAAGTACAAAAACTATTTGTTTGTAACGTAAAAATGGCTCTTGTTTAGAATATATGTATATGTATTTGTTTTTAAAACAATAGTAAGCATCGAAACAATGTGATTGTTCAACATACTCAATGATTTCCACTTAATATTTTCTATCGTTATTTATTTGCTTTTTGTCTTAGGTGAATTAGGTTTCAATTTAATCAACAAAGTAATCCTTAGAGTGCTGATATCTACTTACATCAATATTATAGTATATCACTCCATCAACGAGCTAACAAAAAGCAATAAAGTTAGAATACATCATTGAGACAGAAAATTGAATTTAACTAGTGAACAATTATTTCAAATGCAAATCTTTAAATGTGAATTTCTTAAAATTGTATAGCCCAATACACCAAGTTGGCCCTTGTTATAGCCCATTAAATAGTCATTAACTCACCATTGTACTATTTACTGTTCGGGAGTTATTACACTTCAAGCATGAATATTAAACGTGAACCTGCCAGGAAAATTTATGTATTTTATGATTCACGATTTCTCAGTGGGGTGCTAAGTATTAATCTACCCATTCCATTTTGTTATTTTATATCACTAAGGCATAATAATAATAATAATAATAATAATAATAATAGTGGAAACTTTAAAAAATTTCAATTTAATTTTTTATTATTATTTTTATTATTGTATAAAATATTTCTAAGTAAAAATGTTATTCGCATGTTCAAAATGATTGACTGTATTTAAATGAATTTTTGTTCCCATTGGGGTGAAATACAAACAAAATTTTGGCCAAACATCTTTTACGTGTGTTTCATCAATGTCGGGAGTAAATCCTTTAAAAGGTCCGCATAAGTAAACAGGTAGGTACGGTATAGTGCTGATTATAATACCATGGTACACAGCGAGAAAAATCCTCATTTTTATGTTAATAATAGACATTCAATTTAACTGCTTATTATACAATTTGAGTTTTTGCAATCTTTTTATAATGTTTAAGTAGTCAATTCAACCATTACATAACAACTCACTTGAATCAAATGTCAACAGCTGTCATTGAATTAAAAAATTGTTTATAACAGACACAATAGTTGTTATTTTTTGGATTAGTTTTTATCGACCGTAGGGGGTTCTTCTCAATATAGTAGAAACGGCTTGTCGGTCAGTTTTTTATTAATAGAAATTTATTCTTGACGTTTCGACAAAAAAAACAGAAAATTTAAACAATTTTTTAGTTCAACGTTAGTGAGCACCATTTAGCGGCAAAACAGCAAAAATTTTATGTAAGATTATTAATTTATTTTTTGCATATATTGAGTGTATAATATTTATAATGTTTGTTAATAGTGCTCCTGAAGATGACAACATATTTGTCGAAACGTCGAGAATAAATGTTTAATAATAAAAAACTGACCGAAAAGCCGTTTCTATTCAGAAGAACCCCTGAAAAATAGTTGTTGTTGACTGACAGTCGAAATCAAATGTTTTTCATGTTGGTCGATTTTTAATTGCGTTTTTTGATGGTCCAACTGCATTTTTCGTTAATATGAAAGTTCTCTCTGTGTACACTACATATATGGAAAATGCTACTTTTTAACCCTGATATACAAATTTAAATAGTATACCAGGGTACATTATTTCGGGAGGTATTCTATTCGACACTCTACGGTAGTAACTAACTATAACGTCTTTAAATATTTCATTTTCATATTTATCTATTCTATTTATCTACCTATTCATGTATTTTTGTTTATTTTTATTTATTATAATAATATGTAGACCCTGATTTTCAATTCAACTTATTTTTATATATTCATAACTTATTGCGTTACGTTCGAGGTTACGTTACGTTCATATATAAACTATGAAAAATATGGCCAAATTTTCTATTTGACACATCGAAATGGTTCCGCTATCCTTGTAAATTATTTTTAGATTCCATTTACCTATACAGCGGAATGTATTAGTAAATATGTACTAATAATTTTTGTATATTACGGATATGAAGTAATATATTTTTTGTGAGTTTATAGTTAATTCTAAAAAAAAAATTTTAATACATACCTACATACTTATGTACTTAAGCTATAGCTCTAACTGTATACCTTCTATACAAGAGTTAAGCTACTTACTATATATGCATTAGTACATACATGTATAACAGTATAGGGCCCGGAAAAGTAGCGAAGCGAAAGTATTTCTACATTTACTACAAAAAAATGATTTTTTTAGAAAACATTATATTACATTATATACATTATATTATATTATATTTATGTATGTATTATATTTCAGTCGTTTAAATAATTATAAAAAAATTAAAATTGAAAATGTTTACCACTTGTACATAGTATATAACAATGGTGGGCAAATGCGGCTCGTCGGTGAGTCAAGTGCGGCTCGCATTTAAAATTAAAATCCGTTTCTTTTAATGCTTCATATTAAAAGTCAATGAATATCATAATTAAAATACTCGTATTTATTTTCACTCTCTTTAAAGTTATTTAAGATATGGGCGTCTACAAAAAAAATTAAATTATCTAATCCAAATAGTTAACCGATGTTTTAAATTTACGACATTTTTAATTTTGTGCCATACCTTATTGGCACATGTGGCTCTTTATATTATATGAAAAACCGGCATGCGGCTCTCATTGGCTTCATGGTTGCCCACCCTTGGTATATAATATACACATAAATTATTTTCATTAACTATCATATTTTCAAAGCGCCGCATTGCACTGTATAGTGCATATGCACAATTAAGCGTTGAATTTATATTTTTACTATATTTGGCGGTAAATTTAAATACAAAATAGACGAAAATAGTGGTTTATACCGAAAATGCAGAAATAAATGTTTATATGGAAAAATAGAGGAAATCGTGAAAAACAATATATATATAGGTTAATTTGCATAATAAAGACTTAAATCGAGTTTATACATTAATATAGAACGGCTAACAAGCTAAAAAAAAAATACTTTTCCGGGCCCTAGTTATATACATAATTATATGTAGGTACTTATCTTTTATAAACATACATACATATGGTATGTAATATATATGTAGTTCAAGTTTATTATTAATCCTTTTGATATTCAAGTTTCTTGTAATTATAATTACTACCTATAGGTACATACAAGAAATTAATTAATTTCAGTCTTTTCCTTCTAAGAAATGAAGTTAAATTTCAATTGAATTATTTGGTTATTATAAATTGTTATGACAATGAGCATATGACAAGCTTCTATTTTGATTACTAAATTATTAGTCTATTTACTATTGTTTAAGTTACATAAGTAAATACCTATACCTAAGTATGTAGGTAGCTGGTAAATATAAAGATAGTCGCGTAATTAAGATATATCCGGGTACAATTTAAATAACTATAAGATGTGAATGTATAACAGGAAGCCTTCATTGGAATAAATTGATTAATATAAATAAAGTAAGCTGCTTATAGTAAACATAATCATTAAAGAGTTTTTGTTAAGAATTTAAGTAAATCAAATACATGTAAGTATATGTAGGTAAGAATCAATGGCGGCTTTATAGTATTATGGATTGGATCATCATAGAACTATCATTTTGATGATAGAAAATGGGAAAAAATTGAGTCTTCACCGAACATTTATGTTAACCGTTTTTTTGGCGTTCTATTTTGTTGAACTTTCTTAATTATAAATTTTTTGAAAAAAGTTAACACTTTAAGGTACATTTTGAACACGAAAGGGTTAAATAAAAAAATTTCAAGGAATTTCATTGTGAATGTTTTCGTAAATTTGTCGTTAACCATTTAAAGTCCAAATGGTGACATTAAAGGGTTAACCTTTAAAAATATATTTCTGCACTAACATAAAAAATGTCTGTCAGTACAAATTTATTTCAATTTTAATTGTTTTATGTATTTTTACGTCGAAAAAAGGTATGGCCCTTAAAGGATTAACTTTTTCCAAACATTTTATTTGACAAAAAATGATGGATATTTAAAATTAAAAAAAAATACAAAGTTCAAAATTGCATAATTTTTTCAAAAATCGCAACAAAAAAAACGGTCAAATTGGTTTTTCCATCAAAACGATCTACCTAAATTAGTTTTAAAAATAGTCCCCTTATTTTTGAATCATTAATTCTCTAAAGGCGCCACTGGCTAAGTATATGTAAAGTATATATCAAAATAAATGCACATAACTTCCATTTATATAAATACTGTTAAATTCTATGATTGACATTTACATAAATGAGGGACACAAACTTTGGCATAGTCAGCCCATAAATGTGTTCCAATTTCCCTGATAGTACATAGATTTGAAGTTATTTTGATATTTGATACACAATAAACTTGAATATCTCGTCGCCATTGTATAGCAAGCTCCACAAGATTTTTTTTTGTATGTTATTGACAGCGCACACCATAAATTCGGGAGTTGGAAAAAAAAACTCCCATTTTTTATTCACATAGAAAAGTGATATGACTTAAGAAATACTTTTGTACCGATTTATTGTTGAACGAAATGTTGTCGTATATCCCCGTGTACTTATATTATCTCACGGAATATATTTTAGTTGGCATGTATGTAGAGGTAGATAAACAGAGATCATTATTAAATAGGAAGCGTGCTATGAATATCTCATTGATGATAGACAATTCCAACTGTCATAAATATGACTACACTTTAGTTGTATATCTTCTGGTGTAAGTGTAAGAAAGTCATTTATAGGATTTTAGAAGTTTTTGTTTTCATTTATAAAGCAATGCCATAAAAGAAGCCACTGTAACAATGGTTCCGTCTTTTTAGGTGTCATTGTTTTGTATAGGTCTTTATAAATCTGTTCTGTAAAACGAACAATAGCTTCTTTTTTTTTAAACCTAAGGCGTAGACGAGTCGAAAATTGCCCTTTAGAATGAAGAATGACGAAAAAATATGAGAAAATATGATGGAAATAAAATATGTCGAAAAGTTATGATATTTTTACATACATATAAATCAGAAATTTCCCATTAAATCCAGGAAAAAGACTTTCCTATAGACATATGTAAACAATTCATTCCAAAAACATATAAAAAAAAATGTCTTTTAAGTCGAACATACTTTAATGTTGAAAATAGGTAATGAAATTTATATCAAATCAAATAGCAGTCGAAAAACGAAAAATCTTGGATTGTTTTTTAAAAAAATTTTAAAGACTTTTCATGGAAATGGGACTAAATGAAAAGAAAAAAAAAAGAATGAAAATATTTTGTTTTCATGGAAATATGTACATATTTATTTTAAATACATTTACAATATTCGTACCTCCTCAGAATTTTAACTTTTTGCTGTCAGGATATTCAAAACCTCTGCAAATATTTTGTATAAATATCGCAATTTTATGGGTACGAGTACAACGTCACCATAAATAAAGAAATAGAAATGTGCCTTTTACATACCTACAGAGAATTTTTTTTTTTTTTTTTTAAAAAGCTTTTAAACAATGAACCATAAATTACTCAAAATGCTTACATATTTAATATTTATACATTACATTAAGTACGTATACACATGTCGGTATGTATGTATGTATGTAGTTACGTGTACGTGGCTTGTGTTGTAAATAGGAATTATCAAAATTATAAAGAAAAATAAAAGGAAGTCTTTGTATTTTAGCTAATGGTAAGTAGGCGAATATATACAAATAAATTTTTAATGAGATAAATGTAAGCATAAAAATAGTATTAGTCAAAAAAGCTTAACACAGTAAAAAAAAAAATAATTTAAAATTTATTTAAAATATCAATAAATTACAGAAAAATGTACTCAAGGATCTTAAAATATTTGTTATTGTTCAATGGTAGCTCATGAGAATTAGTCAATCCATCATCGTGAGACTATTAAAAGACTGAGACTTTATGTATAAATCCAGTAAAGAAGAAAAAATTGGCTATGCCGATGATAATACACCCGTATGAGTACTTGTTCAAATGATTAAAAACCCTAGAAATGACATAACATTGATTGCAGCCGCCATAACAGTATTTCGTGGAACTTTTTAGTCTATGAATGAAATCTTCATTTTTTTATTCTCTATATTTTTCGTCATATTTATTTTTTCCGTAATCTAAATACTTTTCGAGTAAATGATTAAAAACCCAAGAAATTCAATAAAA
>JANSTT010018135.1:0-14673 GCA_026745375.1 Platyura marginata | reverse complement strand
GTATTAAGGGGCGTTACAAACTCCGTACCAAAGTTATAATACCCTTCGATTAACATCATACGGGTATAAAAACTAAAATGGACAATACTAATAATATCATAGAAATATCTCACTAAATTTTTGAGTGTTTCGAATAGATTTGTAAACGTCATACCAATGTTTATGAACCGAAGTCTTCAGTGCCTTCAGTCTTAACAAATGCAATAGAATGATTGTTAAATGCATTGCACTGCATCTTTCGTCATATGAATCACTTTTACATGGGCGTTTATTGGGTAAAGGAAAATAAAATACAATGTTATCCCAACTCTAAGATCACCAATTAAATTTTGCAGATTAAATTATTATTTAGAAATTACTAAAGACCGAAGTGCTCACTTAAATGATAGTCATTTTGGAAATTCAAAAATGGTTAATGCGCAAACTTGAGGTAATAATAAAAATAATTTTTAAAATTTTTTGCATTTCTTATTCTGCCATAAGAATGAGTTTTATTTATTTATTTTTAATTCACGAGATCAAACTTCCTCTACCGTAGTATTTCATATAATTTTATTCATAGTTGTCAATTTAAAATCTTAAAAAAATAATTTTATCGCAAGATTAATTCCCTAAGGTCTGTAAGATATAATTTTGCAATGAGTTTTGAAATTCAAAATACGAACAAAATGTAAAATAATCTTACACCACCCTAAAATCATTTACAATAGCATGTGCATTTCAAGTCTACATTATAAATAACCATGATATGATGGCAACAAAATAATTTAACATTTGCATTTTAACAAATTTAAAAAAATATTCTAGCCAGGCACACGTAGTTAGGTACTTGGCATAAAAATGGTCAATCCAAAAAATATATGTAATATGTATGCAAGTAACTATGCATGCATGTGTGTTAGGTACGGATCTTGTAACTGATTTAATTTCTTTTCTGAATATATGTACGTACATCATACATGCATACATATACAGTGTAGTCACGATAAATGAAACTAACGCCAAGTTGACATTTTCGAGAATATATATAAAAATCAAAAATAAATGATAAATTCGAACTTTATTTGACAAAAAGTCCTAACCCTCATTTTAAAGAGTATTATCAATGTATCAGTTTGATATTTGATGCAATTTACGTCATTAAAAAATTAAAAAAATATCATCGGAAGTCATTTAAAATAAAAGTTGACATTTTCAAAATATGAACTGTTGACATTTTAGAGAATATATAATGGAGACATCTATATGGTTGACATTACTGAGTGTTTCTTATATCGCATGTTGACATAAAAGCGACTGTACTATACATATATCTAATTATATGTGAACAACTTTGATTATTTATTATAATATATTTTGTGTTTTAAACAAAATTTAACCCTGATAGGTTACATAAAAATATTCTAATCCAACCATAGGTAGGTATAACAGTTTTGTTTTTTTTTTTTGCAAGAATGCAGAAAAAAGGTACCTTCGATAAGTCAATATTTGTCAATAAATACCTATACTGGTTTTTTCCTATCTTATTTTTATCCGTAAATAGGTAAGATGTTTAGTTTAAAACCGGAAATTTAAATCAAAACTTAAACGATTATCGTTAATTTTTAGTGAACAAAAAAACTATAAATTCTACATACCTCTACTATTTGGTTATCAACAGGCAACATTTTTAAAATTTCTTTTTTAATATAGACTAAAATCACAGACGAACAAATAAATAACAAATCCAATAATTAAAGTCACATTTAAAAATCATTAAGCAGCATCAAACAAGTTGATATAAATATTTAACCAAAAAAAAAAAAAAAAATTGTAATTAAATTTACAAAACAACACTTAAATTATTAAACGAATAATTATATTGACGATTACATATTTCCCCTCAATTCGATTATGCCATTCGCATGGTCTAAACAAAACTAAAGTAACATAAAATCAAATTTAAAATTTTTCAAAATTTGATATAAATCAATATCGTTCCATCTCCCTTCTACCAATCTAAGAATATTGCATTGTGTTGCTATTTTTGGGTATAATTTACGAAGAAATTGGGTAGAAAATGCACCAGAATAATTTATGAGGGCCAAGTACCCATAAGATATTTTTGTCTTTTTTTTATTTTCAGATTAATATATGAGGAGGATTAAATTTTGTCTCACTTTAGCATACAAATACTGCACTACGACAACAAAAATTATGTTTGTCTATTTCAAGTACCTAACTATATAGCATTTTGGGAAATAAATAATTTAGATAAAATAAATTTGGAGCCAAAATAGCATCAAGCAATTTTAATTTTTATATTACAATATGGTTGTTGTATATTTGTCTATCTGTTTGGTTTTTACTGTACTATTATGAGACGACTGTTTCAGTCACACATGGAGGCAATATGATAAAAGTTTTCTCGGTGTGTGCAATAATATGATGACGTCGACTTGAAAGATCGATATAAATAATTTCTAGAATTGAATATTATGGATGATCATTATTCATAATGTTATTATTGGAATATATAATCAGATATGGATTGTAAATTTAGGAAAATAACAAGCATGACTAAAGGTTAGGGCATAGAGTAAATAGACTGAATTGAATTTAAGATTGAATAAAAAGATTGGCACGTACTGACTAACAATAGTCCAGCAAAATTTTGATATTTTGAAGGAAATATTTTTCTCGTTATCGAATAGATTATACTAGTTATACATATACATATCTATTATTAGTATTGTATAAAAAAAAATGTCTTTCCCATAAAAGTAGATTTCTTAAGTAACTTGCACATTTGAGAAGACGCAAATAATTATTTGAAAAAAAATCTATTAATCTGCTAATAACTAACGTTGTCCAATAGTCTTCTAGCTAATACACGTTTTTCCAATAAATTACGTATTTTTTCTTCACAATTTTACTCAAAGTTATACCATAGTCATAACATAACTACATTTTAAGTTAACGAAATCTCTATGTATTTATTTTACACACACATTATAAGTATTTATAAAAAATAAATTCTTATAAAGATTAAACAAACACCAACCAAACAACAAATTAATAAAAATCACCCCAAATGAATGCTATTTCTAAATTTAGAATTTTACCCAAACATTTTTTTTTCTTTGATATTTTCTTCAATGTTACTTGAGGGTGGGTTTTAAATATGTACCATATGTTGTTCAGAAGGCAAAAGTCATTCATACATACACATTATTTGCATTTAGAAAAATTAGCTTGTTAATGTAAAAAAAAAGAAAAGAAAATATTGAATAAACATTTTTTTTTAACTATTGACGCATGCACAATGTGGCTTTACAAACAAACAAAAAAAATAGAAATTTGCATCAAATGTATAGAATTTCTACTATTGCTGTTAATTTAATTAGAAGCTGCAGAAGAATTTTTAAATTTGAAAATATTTCTCTCAGTGTATAAATTTAAAAATTTCTTTTCTCACATGGGGAATCATTGCTTGAAAATATATTATTGTGGGAATCACTCTAGAATCTTAATTATCTCTCAGGTTAATGTAAATAAGTAAATGAAAATTAACAACAAATCATTCAAAATAGCTTTTTGCAAATAATATAAATAAATGCAGTTGGAAGTTAATTGATTCTATAAATTATTGCACCTCGTGAGTTGCTCTATACGTGATTTTTGTAATTTTGTTTTTACTTAGATGTTCAGGCAATGATTTACAAATTGCTTGGCATTTATGCCCTAAATTTACATATTTTAATTATATGCATATAAAATTAGATTAAATATATTTTAATGTACTTATTTCTTAATTTCATTGCTATTAAAATTATAATGTATATTGAAACATAAAATTGGAAAATTAAGAAGTTGTAGGTATAGCACTAGAGGCCAGCGTTTTCTCACCTTTTTCGTCCCAGATTTATATAAGTGAATTTGAATTAGGGTTTGTGCCAAACGAACAAATTTTGACAATTGTAAATAATTAATTAATATCAACAAATTTTTATCGCATGTTTTATATTTATACTCACCATACGATAACCACCCGTATGTGTTTTAGTTTTTTGCCATCATTTTTAATTTTCTTTATAAACATTTTTAAATGAATAAACAAAGTGCAACATCATAGATTGTTGACAAATGTCAGAATTTAGCTAGTACAAATAATGACATTTCAGAATGTTGAATATAGATGTCAAAATTGTGCTCGAAGACAAAATCATGACAATTAATAATTTACATGTGTTAAAAAATTTGTTCGTTTAGCACCCACCCTCACCATTCAAAATGTTACCTATACATTTTTAAATGACATTAGATCCCATTTGGCGAACAAAATACCAATTCTGAGCTACTTTTTTTTGACAGTTTTGATAAATTTTATGTGTCAAATCGTATGAATTGTTAAATTCAAACGTAATTGTTGAAGATTAGATACAATTTGATGGAAGAAAAAAGTAATCTTCTTCAGCTAATAAATAATTTAATTAATAAATTGTGAAATAATTAAGTTTAGCGGCCGTTTCAGCGACCTAATTTTTTAAAATTAGGTCGTAACCGATGACTTGGGAACCGCTGCACTAGGTATTAATTTTATTTTAAAGTTTGCATTTTTAAGCTTATTGTGGTGGATAATAGTTTACGTGAAGCTATTTTTCCGAACCAAAAAACTTCGATATTCTAAAAACGTAAAGATTTAAGTAAAGATCTTAAAATATAGTCTTTTTTATAGTTTTCAATAATTTTTCTCCTTTAGTTTTAGGACTTCGCAATACTTTTGAACCTTGAACGTACATTTTTTCAAAAACAGACAGTCTTGTGTAATAATTTGAAATCTTCCGCAAGCGCTTCAACTCAAAGTGAACCTGATATTTCCTAACTATAAAGGGTAAAAGAATTGTCTTGTCCAAGCAAAAAAAAAAAACGTAATAGAGAAAAAAATATAACAAAACACAAAATTTATTTGAACTTCCACTGAATTTTTCAATTATATTTATAAAAAACTTCCATTTATCAACAAAGAATACAATTATGTCTCCTTGATGTCGCCCCAAGAGTGCAGAAAAAAGGAAATCTGGACAACCTTTATATTGTTTGATTTCTATTGAAAGATACTAAAGGCAATTTTGTTAGATGTATTTGATATTATTTATAGTTTTATGACTCTACCAACATTATTTTAGAAATTTTCTTCCAAGGAATTTGTAGGTTTTTTCAAAAAAAAAAATGTATTGATTTATATTAAACTGCATAATTTAAAGAAAAATCCTATAAGGTCGCCTTAATCACAACTATTTTAAGAACCATAAATTACAAATGGAGAAAAAAAACAATAAAAATATTTATAATCTATTGAAATGCAAAATTTACCTGTGCAATTTAATCTTCAAGTTTACAGTACTATGTTTAAGTACACAATTGCAAGATATGCATAATTTTATCCATAAGGAGTTCTTAGAAAATCAATAATTTTATCTTTATACCTGGTGGTATGTATGTACTGCACATATATATATATATAATTATAGTAAATGCAAAACCGATTTTGTTTTTTCTTCAACTCCAAAAATTCATCAGATTTAAAAAATAATCAGCAAAATGAAGGTAAAATTTATTTTATCTTTTGCCATGGTTAATGTATTAAAGAAGGTACTTAAACGCATAAAGAGTTATATACATATTATATTGGAATGTGGCCAGAAACCATTAAGATCGGCCTAAGTATTTATACAAAACAAAAAAAGAGAAGAAAATCAAAACATTTTAATATAATTTTTGATTTAATAACAATTTATGTTGACAGACAATAATCAGACTATCAAAACAAATTTATTTATTTCAAAAAACATTAAATCAAATCGCTGACAATTTTCGTTGTTTATAAGAAGTTGCACGCAGAGATAGAAAATATAAGTATTGTATGTACATGTACATACATAATATATTTTTTGTGGAGAATGGTTAAAACCTTGTAACTCTTAAATGTAAGTAGAATGTTCAAGTGAATAATTTCTTACTTACCAACTAATAAAATATTATTTATGAGATTCTAAAGTAGTCACATAACCAATCATCAGCATGAAACAGATACAATTACAATGACCATGAATTGACAAGAAATATTGAACTGGGAAACCAGAAATTCAATCATAATATTATTAGAGAAATGTGTAGAAAATTTCGATCAGGAATACTTTAAGAAATTCTAGGTCTGAGATCTTCAATAGGGTAAAAAATCTACCTGACGAGAGAAATTAATGCTACATAGGAAGAGAGACAGAAAGAGAGAGAGAGAAAGAAAGAGAGGGACCTTATAGGAATTAGACAATGGATATCACTAACAATAAGATTACTATTTATCAAATTCTAAATAGAATTTCGGAGGTCATGAACTATAAGAACCCATTTGTACCCTTAACTATTTCCTTGTACCAGGTTTATTATTAATATATATAGGTGTACATAACATAGTGTATTTCAAGAAAGATGTAAAGGAATTTATTATTAAGTCGTTTTCGACCATTTGCGTACAAATGAGTTGAGGACGTTCTCATAGACATTCCAAGAGTTTTCCATAATACTTACTTTCATGAAGCCCATCACTACAGCGTATGAAGCTCATAGTTTTCGAACTCGTAAGACTAAATTGAATTGAAAGCAGTGCTCAAGGTCTACTCTTTTGACTACTGTATCTTACTCAGCATATATACATATACATACAGTAGTTATAACAAATTTTAAGATGCTCTCTAAGTTTTTTTCAAATAAAGAAAAAAAACTCAATAAATCTCACCGAAAATCACTTTGACCAACTTGGTATAAATGTTGGTAGGTAAACTTGAAAAACTAAAAAAAGCTTTACAATATTTTTGCTTTTAGATTTTTAATTAAAATTTTGTTTTTATAAATAGATTAATAGTTCTTATATATACACACATTGATTATTTCTAAAAATAAAAACGAAAATGAAGTGCTAACAATCCCAATAAAAATCCAAAGAGACAATGTTTGAACAAAATAAGACAAATCTTCCGCTGTGCATTAATCATTTTATTTTTAGACCATAACCTTGATGAAAAATGTCAGCCGTTATAAGAAGCAAAAGAAATTTGATATAAAAGTTTACGCTAGGGGAGTATTAGTTATTTTTAAACGGAAAATGTTTAATGAAGATGCATATGCTATGAAATTGAGAATTTTGTATAAACCTAAATTTTAATGGAATATAAAGAAATACAAAAAAAAATGTTTGTTTAGTTGTTGATAAACTGCTAAGAAGATTTTGATTAAAAACTAAGACTTACCTGTCTAACTTGTTTAAATTGCTCCTCAAAACTCCATCCGTTATTTTGTTGTGATGAATTTGATGTTTCACTTGACGTTGATGAATTTGAACCTGGATTACCTGCGAAAGTAATGATAAGACAAAATCACAATACCGAACAATTAAACTCCATGCGGTAATTACCGTCTTTTGTGTGTGGCGCATTTGGCGGTGTAAACGAAAATCCATTCTGTGGTACCTGTTGAGAGAGATTCTGCGGTTGACTATGATTTGTATTAGGTGGTATGGTAAATGATGTGTTTGGTGGCGTGTGCAGTGAATTCCCAAATGAATGTATGGGAAAGTCTTGATCCTGAAAATTAGAAATAGTTAGAATTTTGATCGGAACAGAGAAATTTGACAGAAATTACCATTAAACCTACTTTCATTTCCCTGACTTGCATTTTCAATTTTTCTAGAACATCACCATGTTGCATATTTGGTAAATTTGGTAGATTCTGTAAGTTTTGCAAATTTTGTACGCCCATAAAATTACCTAACATACCTAAGGGATGATTGACGCCAAATTGTGTCTGGTGACTGTTGTTGGTATTTAGAGAAAAAAAAAATTATTAATTATTGTAGGTAAGTATAACTAAAAAAACAAAAACTTATACTAAATTCAATGATTTTTATTAGTGAAATAAAATTGTGGAATTCTATTTTGACATCGATGCTGGTATAATTAGCCAAACTATCGGTATAAGCTGTGTGTTTAACATTTTTGCCATAGCTATTACTAAGAATTACTAAGATTTGCTTACGACTGCAAAGTCACCATACATTATATACAGAATAATTACCTACTTATCTAACAATACTATATTTACTACAAAGATTTACCTTAAATGACCATCCTGATTATGATTATGTGTTGGACTTCTAGGATATTCCAGTCTGTTTCCAATTATATGTGAATTCACATTAACACCTTCATCGCTTGAATCACAATCTCTCATATCATCTTCACGATCTGACTGCTCATCTCCATGTGACTGCAAATATGACAAATGATGTACATGACTTTTGCAAAATGTATATAAACATCTTGGTGTATCGTTTTATAATATAAATTGCACAAAGATTAACGAAAGTCTTTTGAAAATATGTCACTTAATAAATATGTTACCATTAAATCGTCTTGTCTTACATGCTGAGATAAATTTTTGTATAATCAATTGTAATCAATTGAAATTATGCGTGCCATACGTGATTTATAAATATTAATTGCTAATGGGTTTACAAAAACCATTGATTTGTTCGCCAAATTGTTGGTATAAGTTTCAATGAGTCATTTGTACACTATATGGGTGTGTATATATGAATATGACAAAATATGAATAATAAAAAATGTTTTTTGATGTAAAAAAAAAACTCTAAACAAACATTTTATTAAATGATTCAATTTACACATTTTTTTCGTGTATTAAATTTGAATAAAATAAATGAATAAATGCCACTGACTTATTGCTAATAAAAAACTGGAGATATAGAAAAAAAAATTCAAATCTATCATCATGAGTCACTGATCTAACAACAAACTACGTACAAAAACGACTTAAGATTTTCGAATATTTTTTTTATCAAAACTTTTTCGTAGCTCTTCGTAGTATTAATTTATTAGTGGAATTAATTACGAATCTAATTACTTCCTTTTAAGTACGCAATAATAATGATTTTTCTGACATTATTCTGACATCAAACAGATGGGTTAAGTTAGAGAAAAGAAAAGACACACTGGCACCATTAGTGTAGTAACTTTTGAGGGAGAAAGGAAGTATTTGCAATTTGCTCGTCCTGAATAACAAAAACATTTGTTCGGCTTTTCTAGCTTCTAGATACGAACTTATTAAAGTCAAATGTTAAATGTAGGTATCTACACTACCGGTAATTTGTATTTAAAATAATATATATTTCACAAAATTATTACAAAAATTTCTTTCCAGTATTGATTTGATTTTGATTTTGATAGGAGTGTGATTTTTATAAATCATCTACACTGTGGCCTTAACTTAGGCCTATTGTATAATACTCCAGTTACATTTATCTCTTTTTTTGTGAGAAAATGCAGCACTTGAGGTGTTCTTTTTACGGAAACCTCGGATTCAAATCAACATACCACAAAACTCAGTGCTTAGAATCAAATATGTCGAGTTTGAATTCGTCACTCTAAGGTACATTCATCTAATCATCTAGTGTCCAACGCTCATGACTTCTTATTGGCATCACGCAATAATGATTTTTTTACTGCTAGTTGACCATAGAGACCATGCATCACTTCAAAGTCTAGGTTTCACTGAAGTAACACTAACTGGAACTTCCCAACTCACATTCATTTCTGCTGTATTTTCTGGGAAGGTACAGCGTCTGTTATGTTTACTTGTGAGTTGTTACAACTATCCAATTATCTTTAGCAGAAGTTGTTTTTCGAAGCCGTTCTGGTCATATTTTATTTAAAAAACTACCAGCGGACTTACATTTTTTTAACATTCCACTGTTCATCTCGAAATTTGTAATTTCCTTGATATCTGGTGATATTGCTGGTTTTATGATAAACGATTATCATTAAATGAATTTCAGTATTAAATTTAGTATAACTTTTAGCCATTTTTTATAGAAAAAATAACTCATATTTTATAAAAAATTCGTTTTCGATTTCTGGATAACTAAAAATTGTATACGGCAAATCATCATTCTTAAAACAATAAAATAATTAGATAAAAAATCCGGAAATGTTCAAAATTCATATGAATTCAATTAAATGTTTGCAGCTTCATAAAAACAACAACAATAAAACTTATCCCCATAAAACTGTTCAGTAAATACTGAAATTTAACAATAATATAGGTGGGCAAATACTTATGACCGGTATTGTATGTATGTAAATACCGAGTAATAACTTCGATAAAATTTAACATTAAATTAATTAATGGTCGCATCATTTTAATTTATGGAATATATAGATGTTTATTAATTAATTTGATTGTGTTTTCTCTTAATATAAACAATTAATAATTACTTAAATATAATATATTGTGTTAATTGTTCTTTGAAATTGTATTTAATTTATTCAAATTAATGAAAATATTGCACACCAATGTCCAACACCACAGGCGCTTCTTCAGTCATAATACGGGAGTTACGATGTAAGAGCAACATTAGTTAAAAATAACCTTACTAAGAATTTAGTATGATCTGATATAGACGGACTATGAACAGACTACGTGGATGACACCCTAGCGACGCCACTGATTAACATATAGTTACCATATAGACATTGTGTCTTTTACCCATTCAGACGCCACATAATTATAACTTACTATTATTTACATACAAATATAGCCGCACACTTAGTCCCCGAGTGACGTTATGTGTACCTAAGAATGAACGAGAATAAATACAGTGAAAATTAAACTTTTAAGCATAAAGTAATTGCAGTCTATCGCTTGGATTGCCCAAAGTTTCTATTTAATAACTACCTCGGAAAAAACATTATATTTGTAAACAATAAAATAAAACTTTCAAAATTATTCATATTCCAATAATAAAAAACAAAATTTAAAAAAAAAGATATACATTATGTTGATCATTTACTAGGGCGGATCGAAATGAAATTGATATCGCTATAGTGCGGAAAAGTTGTGAATAGTGTTTTCGAAAAACTTTGCATTTTCTATTTTAAATTATAATTCTTTCAACCTCTCCAAACGTCTTGAAGTTTTCAAAAATACTTAAAAATATCGATTCCGACGGTCTTCTATTACAAAATTTTTCAACAGAAAGAAAAATCTTTATTGCTTTTTTGTATGTAACATAAGAAAACTTTTTAAAAACCGTATAAAAACTGAAGAATCTTATAAGAAATCACAAACCATACAATTTACTAACTAATTTTTTCAATACTTCGAAACTTTTGAGAGAGGGCTAAATGAAAAAATCTGAGAAAAATTCTTAATATTTTTTTTCTAATTATTATTTTGCAACTTTTCCGCACTATAGCGTTAAACATGTTGCAAATCATAAAAATAGAAGATTTTTTAATGTTTAAAAACTTTGGGGCTCTTGTTTTAATTTTTTCATATAAAAAAAATGATCCGTCCTATTGATTACGAATATAATGAGTGAGTCTTTTTCGAATACTTTTCCGCCACTGTATGCACTAGCATATACTCAAAAACGACCGCATATTTTATCTATCTACCTACTTGTAGTCGTATACAAATTTTTCAATAGAAGATGTTAAATAAAGATTCGGTTTTTTTTTCTATTTTCAATCAACATTTATAAGGGTTCAGCTAATATTTATTTATTTATTCACACAAACCCTTTTTATTTTACTTTTTTTTAAGGATATACGAACAATTCATAAGAAAACAATATTGTCTCATACAATAATATAAACGCCATCAAGCTCACGTGTTAAAATTAAAATTCTTACACTGTTGAAATTATTATTTACATAATAAATATTTTTTCATATAATATAAAAATACATTAGGCATCTAATTTGTATAATGTACGTACGTACGTACATACAAACATACATACATATATAGTTACATATATACGATTTTATTGTATTAATTTTTAAACAGAATTACATAGATAAATATTATGGTTAAAATAAAGAAACATTTTGCAAATTGATAAAATAAAAAGAAAATTTTAAGTCATTAAATTGTAAAAGTATAACTATTATTCATAACTTATTAGTTTTAAAAAAACTATACTTATATACAGAAACAGATAACCTTTTATTTTAATTTTTTTTTCTTTTAATATTACAGACACTCCTTTTCCTTCTTTATGTTCAATTTATTCATATTTACATATCTGTTGTATTTACATATAAAATCTTCACGTGTTTATGTTCAGATGAAAAAAAAAAAAATAGAAATAAAAATGAAGAAAATAAACAAAAAACAAATGTAAATTGAAAATTTATTAAACACAAAAAAAGTTTAATAAGCAAATAACATCTAAAGATTTCTTCTTCAATAATTTAATCAAAAATATGTTAAAATTTTAATGAAATCCACTCAGCCAGAGCTACCGAAAAAGACAACAAGGTAATTGTTGAGTTTTTATCGCCTTTTTTTATGATTAAATACTTTTATATGACTAATTTTCGATTTTTTTTTGTTCGATCAATAAATTTGCATTTTCTAAAATCTTTAAATGACCGCGTTGTATATTTCATTGATTTGGACTTTGTAGACAGTATTAATAAATTTTAAATATGATTTAAGTGTGAAAAACATTAAGAAATAACTTTTTTAAACATTTCTCTTTTATCATTTATTGAACCCAAAAATTAAAAAATCAAAAATATATAATTAAAAAAAAATATTTACGATTGTAGGTTATGTATACTATACAGTGTGTCCCATGAATAATTACCGAAAGTTCGATTAAGAGCCAATGTAATTTATATCAGCAATTTTCAACCGGTGGTACGTATATCCCTAGGGGTAAAAAGTCAGTTACCAAGGGGTACCCAAGGAAAAATATTATTAAAAAAGATTATGCATATGGTACAAATAAATAAAACAAATACTTTCTGAAATCGTTCAAATCGGACGAAAAAGAAATTGATAAGAAATCCTTTTTCCAAAGTTCCATTGCTAGCTGATTCATTGAACTTTCATGTGATGGTGTATTTAAGAGCGATTTCAACAATAACTTGTAGAGTAATTTTTGGCTTAAAAGAAGAGCAGAATATGGATTGATTTCCAACAGAGCTTTGAAATGTTTGATCTCTTTCAGTACGTCATATATCTGTGAAACTGAATTTTCCGCTACGCTTGCAATAAAAACAAGTGCCGATTGAGAATTTAAGTTGAGCCTAACTTAGTACGTCTAAAATAAATAAAATCTGATATTTCAAAATTAGTCAAATCTAAGCAAGCCTAATGCTCACATTAAAATGCGAACCAATTATTCGAAAATTAAATTACAAAAGGTTGGAAACCGCTGATCTATACATATGTATTATTTGAAATCTGTATAAAAGCCACGTGAGAGGCCTAATAAAAAAACAATTGTGTTACTTACATCTGAGAAAATTAACTTATTTATTCAGAAATCTTTAAGAAAATCCATATACGAGTACGATTCTGAGTTTCCTAAGTTTTTACGTAGATGTATTTTTATTCAGCAAAAAGGATATTATAAATACTATTCAAAGAAAATATTTTACTAGAGATCTCAATCAAACCATGATCAATTTTTCAATTAGCAATTCTGTTGTAAGTATAAGTAGAGGTATAAGATTTAATTTTGATATCATAAATAACTTGATTGGAAGCAAAAAAAATATTAGACCACCCCTATGAAATACAAAATTTTAATGTCAATAATCAAATTGAATAAATCAACAAAATCCGTGTACGTATATATTAGGAGGAATAGATTAAAAAAAAAAAATTATAAAAAGGATGGTAAAAGTGACGATGACTTATGAATTCATTTTATACCTACGCATCGTATTAGTTTTATAAATTATGACGTTTATGAAAATAGTCCTTTTTTAAGAAGCACATTGTATGGGTTTGTGTGTATACTTGATTAAAAACGTAAACAATCACATTGCTGCACAGTACAACAACAACAAAATATTGAGTAAATTAATTACAAATGTTTAAAAACCTTAGAAATAATACAAAATTGATTGCAGTGCCATAGCAGATAGTGAAACTTTTGGACCTATTATTACTGAAATCTACATTTCTGTATACTCTATAAATGTTGTCAAACTGTACTACAGCCTCCCCCATAGCTTGTCTGATTTGTTCCAAAAACAATAGAGATTTTACTCTAAAACCACATAAGAAACTGTCAAAATTTCAGCTTTTAGTTTCAGGCGTTTAGCCGGAATCTTGATCACGGACATGCCATATTTCGAATCAGAATTTCACGAGAAAAATAATGGTGTCAAAATTTATTTTCTACGATGAATATTAAGAGGCGTTACAAACTCCGTACCAAGGTTATAATACCTTTGACATAGGCGTCCGCTGACTGAAATTGTTGGGGGCGCACAAATTTTTTTCATGAGCACAAAACGATAATTACAAATTTTAAATATTTATTTTTTTTAAAAAAAAGATCTACAATCTAAATAATTGAAGTTTATAGATTTTACACACGTCGACAAAAAAAATTTAAAATTCCTTCCAATTTTCAAAAATTTTGTAGATCAAAAAAAAATCTACTGTAAAATTTATTTAGATTTTATTTAACTTACGCAATGCAAAAACCAATATACCAACTCCACAAAAAATATTAAAACCATTACACCAAGACCTCGCTTTGCGTTGTTAATTGGTTCCAAGCCGACGCAAATCGAAATAATTTAGATAATT
>JANSTT010018134.1:0-14673 GCA_026745375.1 Platyura marginata | reverse complement strand
AACGGGTGAAATTGGATACCCTTAATTTTTATACCCGTATGATGTTAATCAAGGGTATTATTTATTTAAATTTTTGAACCCCACAATTATAAAATACCACCAGCCGCACTGCTTATTACACACATACATACATACACACATACATTATATTACACACAACATATTGTTTCGGCGCAAGAAAAATTATATTTATTTTTATGTTAACTTCTCAATAAAGTGAAAATACCGCTTGCCTGATTCCAATGTTTGCAACGGTAATATAAAACAAAAAAAAATTAATTGTAAACTTTACAACTGCAAGTGAACATAATGAAACCACAGCGATCTACCGAAATATTAGCCGAAATGGAGTAGTCTCTCTAGTTTTAAAAAAGACTCGGTCTGGCAATTTTTTCAGGTGGTGGCTGTTGTTTTTTTTAGGTAAGAAGAGAGTTTTGCGAGAGATCTAGAAACAAGGTCTGAAAATAAAATAAAGAAGAAAATTGGCTACGTCGATTATAATATACCCGTATGAGTACTTGTTCATTATTTACAACTTTGTCCGTGTCTATTTTGTCTGTACACTAAATATAATTGGGTACAATTGGGAATACAAATGATTAAAAATTCTATAAATGACATAAAACTGATTGCAGTGCAATAACGGTATTTCTTTATGGAACTTTTTAGTCTATGAATTAAATCTTTACATATTAATTTTTTTCGTAATCTAAATACTTTTCGAGTAAATGATTAAAAATCATAGAAATTCAATAAAATTGATTGGGGCCCCATACCGGTAGGTCCTGCAACTTTTTGATCTATGAAATCAATCTTCATTTTAGTATTCTCTATAATTATTGTCATATTCATTTTTTCTACATTTCGACTACCTTTCGACTACCTTTCGAGTAAATGAATGGTTCATATCAAAATTAGGTTCACACTGTACTACAGCCATCCCTATTTTTTGTCCGATTTGCTCCAAAAACAATAAAGATCTTACTCTAGGACTACTTGTTATGTCAAAATTTCAGCTTTCTAGCTTCAGCAGTTTGGCCGGAATCTCGATCACGGACAGACAGACAGACGGTCGGACATGCATAATTCGATTTAGAAATTAAAATTTTCACGAGACAATTGTGTTGAATTTTTTTTTCTACGATCCGTACCAAAGTTGTAATACCCTTTGACTAACATCATACTGGTATAAAAATAAAAGTGCTTAAAGCAACCTTTTCTCTTTATTTAACGTAGAGTAAATTTTAAATAAAATCAAAAGTGTTTTTTTTCTATTTTAACGTAGCTTCCATACCAAAAAAGGCTGCTAAGTTAACCTACAGGACTTCCACACTAAACTACCCTTTCCTTCATTTTTCAAACCTTTGCCCAACGTTCTCTACCTTTCCTCCACTCTTCTTAACCCTTACCCCACTTAACCCTTATCTCACTTTTTTTTGATTGAGGTGAATTTGTGCAGTATTTTAGTTTTTTTTAGAGATTTTTAAATAATTTTTTGTCATAATTTAACGAAGAAAGTAGAAATAAAGTATTATAGTAAAAAATGAAAATAAATATTTATAATATATTCCCTTATTTCGTTTTATTCAACTAATTTTGTTTTGGCCGGATTTTAATGTGGCTCACTGTATAAACAATAAGTCGACTGTCATGCCGGATAGGAGGTCACTCTAATTAACGGAACGTTTGCATGATACAAACGTTTAAGGTTTAACTATTCCTACACAAACACAATATGTCCACAATATGTTCAAACTATTCCTACGCAAACACAATATGTCCCAGATATACCTTTAAGTATCAGGATGAAACTATGGATTCAATATACATATCCATGTAGTATGTAGTAGCAATAGATATACTTATTTAGGAGCAACATGTAGCCAATTCCAAAGCCAAATCGATTAACTCCATTTTTTGAATTTTTTTAAATTTTAGTGCCAAACCACTTGAGACCTGATGAAGTCCTTACTTTCTATATTCATAATAAATTTCTGTTATTCAATACCATTAAATGACAATATTTTTTTGGCCATCGAATAAAAAATAATTTATTTCTGATTAACTCCATACTCTAATTCAAACACAGCACCAAGGCCTTAATGATAACGGTAATCAAAACCAGTAAAAGAAGCGCCATTTAATGCAGTTCACATGACTCATAATGATTTTATCTGAACAAAATCTCCAAAATTCCATCATTAACAGAAAAGTAACAATTCCAAAGGTACCAGTAAATTGGCTAAAAATGCTCTGGATAAAATTAGAAAAATCTAAATCCTACGTCATACAATTCAAATATAATAAAGAAGATTCAGAACTTTTTAAAGCTATTAATATAGGAAAATTGGTAGCAGGAAGACCACCAGGTCTGAAAAATGTTGGCTGGTCTATTATTATATCCTACAGGTAGAACTGTGACAAGAAAAAAAGGGATAGATTCCTCCTAAACATGATTCTTAGAAAAACTTAAGAACAAACCGACATGACGCGACCTCAAATACAGCTGACGAAGAAGACATCATTTATGTTGCTGATGAATCAATCTAAACCAACTAGAACGTTATTACTTTTTTTACTTGACAAGATTTTTAATTTTTTCCGAGATCATCCTTTGAGTAGATAGTGATTCCTTTTTAAAATTTGTATTCCACCAAATTCTAAGAGGGCACATTTTTTGTCTTTTTTTATCACGAAAAAGATTTGTTGTACGATTTTTTGATTGTTGCCCATCTTCATTAAGTAATCTAGTTAATTAGTAACCATAGTACTTAAAATTATTATTGCGATTGATTTAAAAAAAAAAGAATATATTTTTTAGGTGATAGCTGCATGGAAAAACCGTTGGCCACACTATGGCGAAATTACACACAAAATAGTAAGCCGGATGTTGTTATGCGTGTAAAAGTTTGTCCATCTGGATTAAAGGCTACCACTCGCCAACACGGTCTGACAGAATATTGGTCACATCGTATAACAAATTGTAGTGCACCAAAAAATTATCCAAAAGTGTTTTGCTGGATATATCGACATGAAGGACGAAAATTAAAGCATGAGTTACGATGTCATGCTGTTCTATGTACCAAAGAAACAATTTCCGAGGAAATAAGTAAAACATTAAGGGTAATTTTAATACATCAGTTTCTTAAACATCCCATTGGGTACATTGTTTGTTCTATTTTTAGGAAAATCTTTCACGAGCATTAAGAGAATTTAAACGAGATAAAATGAATCGTCAAAATGCCCGGTTGAGTCTTGTCAATTCCGTGTACGATAACCCAAGTATGCCTAGGCGAAAAATTTTACTCAGTGTCGGTGGGAATAATTATCGTCCACCATTGGAGCGTTCCAAATCGGCACCAAGGCTTATGTCAATTGAAGAGGCCGTTGGTGAAGAGGATGAAGAAGACGAAGAAGAAATCTGGGCTATAAAGCCACAGGAACAACGAAGATGCTGTACAGTGGATCCATTATATCCGGCTATGACACTTGGACGTCGAAAATGTAAAAAAGGACATTCAATTCGGCGAACCGGAAATCGAACACAGTGTCAAGACGAATCTAGTAATACTAGAAAAGCTTCATCTTCTAGTATTGGGTCTGAAGATGATTTAGACGAATTATTATTGTGCAATAATTACAATTCAAAATCACCGTTAGCTGGTGAATTTATGTCATATTATGATATGACATTTTATTCGAAACCCACTAGTTTATTTGTTGATTTAGAACAAACTGAGCATGATTTTAGTTTAATACCCGGTGCAGAAAGAACGACATTTGATATGAATAATGTAGATAATTTTTGTGATCTAACAGATGAAGATGTTTTTTATAGTCAAGATTTTATATTGAATATTCTAACGAATGAATCAAATGAAAGGTCTGACAATGAGTTATTCGATGATAATTCATTGTCAAGTCATAATATCGACACAAAACTCGAAACTAATGTTAAATCCACATCAGACTGTTCGGCATCCACAAATTTACCAATTACATTCGATAATGACAATGGATCTATATCGAGTGGTTGTGATACTGCTAGTACAGTTACCACACACATTGAAGAGATACAACCGAAAATTAACATTAATAAGAATTCCGATAGCATTGATATTAATTGTAAAACCATTATCAAAAGTATTAAGTTAAGTCAATCGACTGTGAAAAACACATTGCCAACTCATGATTCGGATTCGGAATTTAGCGATGAATCTGGATATGTTGAATATCAAGAAAATCTAATACGCCGTTGACACCATTTTTGTGTGTAAGAAACTTTGTAAAATTGGCTCTAAATTTGCATTATTGACAAATTTAAAGTGTGATTGTAATTCGTATTTAGAAAGATAAACATTACTGAAAAATATATTATTAATAATAGTAGTAGTTAGATAATATTGTTATTAGATAGTTTAGGTAAATGAGATGTTTTTAATAATTAAAAAAAAAAACCAAATATTTATATATGTTTTATATGTATATTATATATTAAATGTCTAACAGAAATATTGAACACGATGCTCTTATTTTTGTAGTTTTTATAGATGATACGTATACTAGTACTTCTATTTACATCTGCTATATGTTATTCAAATACATCTATGCCTATGCCTAATTTTTCTAATGCGAAAATACAATTTTTGAATTTGATTATCCACAGTTGCCAGCATTGTGATATGAATAAAAGTAGAATACCGAAATTTACTCTTTAATTTTAAGAAAAAAGATCAAGGATGTGCGAAAAGTGACGAACAAAAAGAACGAGAAATCTATTTTAAATTTCTCCATGATTATAAGCATTCAAAAAATCACTTCAATTTAAAAAATTATAATTAGAATGAATAATGGACTATTAAATCTTATAAATAATTAGTCAGTCTGATGACGGACGAATAAAGGCACATAAAGGCATATACAGAATAAAATAAGTATGAAATTAAATTGTATTACTGTTTCATCATATTCATCACTCGTCAACAATAAACAAATGGATTTATTGTTGTTTTCATGTTTGATATGTGCTATTAAATCCTTTGAAGGAGCCACATTTTTTCTTCATTATGATTGAAGATGGTCGCACTCGCGAGTCTTTTTCATGGTAACGATCAACTTAGAAAATAAATGAATAAAACACAATTAACCCATTGAGACCCTTTGAAATTTTACACTTATTCTAGCTAACTTTTTTGCTCGTAGAATCCAAATTTTTGGTTAAAAAGTGAAATGGGTCGATCATATTATAGCCATTCAAACTTAACTGTTTTAAATATTCCAATTTTCGTGTGATATAGAACCATAAAATTTAAATTGATATCACATTTATTACATTTAACGGGAAAATAATTATAATAATTTACACTGTTATTACATATTAAGACAAAATTGAAAAACTGTAATTATGGCGGAAAATTTAAATAAATGCATAAAATGTATACATAAGGTTAATAGCAACATATGTTACCCTACGGTCTACGGTATCAAAGGATTAATACTCCATATAAATCTAGTACGTTTATTTTAACAAGCTACGATAACGTATTTTTACCCCATCGACTAAAAAACTTTTCTAATTGCCATATTTTATTTTATTGATACTTGTTGTATTACCTAAATTTTTCTTTTTTTTCAACACCTAAAAGCTAAATAGTAAATTAGGGTAAGCTTAAGGCTTTGTCGTTTATCGTTTTTTTCTAATATGTCAATATGTATACGTATAGCATTTGTCGACAACGTGAATACACTTAATTAAAACAATGGCTGCTTTGACATTTGGTGAATTGTTATTGTAGGCGTAAGCCTAAAGGACAATCATTTTCAAGAGTACCCCCGTCTGTACTATTGAATAGGAATCTATAAATTCTATTCGAATACTTATTTATCAATTGCCTTCAACACATAGGTATATTTTATTTTTTTAGTCATACTGAACTGAATTTTATTGAAAAGAAACAAACCAAAATATTATAAAACCATTTTAATTAATTAACTTCTTATACAGATTTACATGAATTTTACAACATAATTATTACAATTTTTATAAATACTAAAAAATAAAATAAATAACAACTTTTCTAGAAGTATCGTTCTTAACTATGTGTAATTCAGAGAATTTTTATATTAAAAAACTGTTTGTGATTTTTTTTTTTTTTTTTGTTTTTTTTAGTTTTTTTTTATTAAAGATTAGTTTCAAAGTGCGGCATTCCAAAACTGCCAATTTTTACACTATTCAGTTTTATTTCAAGTAGGTAAAAAAGATATATATTTTATATTTATTATTGCTAATTATATCTAAAAAGTTAAGAATATTTATTTGAAAAATCAAACTTACTGGGGAAGTTGTTACTGATTTATACAATAACAACAAATTTTATTTATCAATAACAACGCTTGTGACACAAAATTAAAACACACTCTATATAAGTTCTAGACATTATTCGAATTATGTAAGAGGCAAGATGTATTATACATGTATAGAAAAATATACAAACATCAAATCTATCTCTATATCTAAATCAGATTATCTATACACTATGACCTCGATGGGGGTTATTAATTGGTTCCACATAAAGCCAACGCAAATCTAAATAATCTATTACAGTGTATTTCTATACGACTTGTTTTAATGGGTTTCATCTAAATAAATAATATTATGAAAACTGTGAAAATTAAGTCAAATTGAAATGCTTAATAATGATTAAAATTAAGCAAAAGGAATCTTTAATTCATTGGTATAAACGACGCAAATCGGAACGACGGCAAATCGAGGTCTTAGTGTATACGAAAAACAAACTGAAAATTATAACGTAAACCAAATCGGAGTAACACCGGACAAATTCTGTTGTATCTGCCTCGAAATCAAAAGAATCAGCAGAATACATTTCATATGTGAATATATAGTTATGGGCGGGATAAAGAGAGTATATTTTATTGAAGGCACATAAAAAATAATAAATTTAATTAAAACAAAAAACAATTAACATTTAAATTTCTTATTATTATCTATCACAAAAATACAAAAATCTTTGTTTTTCTTTCAACTAAATACATTCATCATAATAATTATACAAATACAAACATACATTAATTAATTGATAAATAAACTTACAAAATAAATAAATAATTGTGTCTATTTACATTTTCTAGTCCTGTTTTACTTATTTTTCATATTTTTGTTTTAATTTTTTGAGTACCTAATATTTATTTTTTTTGGCAATTTTAATAAACACAGGTATTTTGTGACAATAGACAAGTTATTGAAATTGATTTGAATCTGAATTTATTTATGAAGTGTCATTTTTTTGGGAATGCTGGAAATCATTTCTTCCCAAAATAACATGTGTGGCTATTGTTTTATGTAAGAAAAATCAGCTTAAATGAACTATTGAAAAAACAAATTTCGTAACTACTCAAAATAGCCAACAAAAGCAACATCACCTATCATTTATCTGTGCATATTATAGAAAACGAAAATTTGTACAATTCGTTGCCAAAATACTTTATTTGATTGTACCTATACGCACTTAATTACTTATGTATGAAAACCTAATTTGTATAAAAATATTTGTTTCAACCATTAAATTTAAAAAATTGCACATTTTTAGGATATAGGTAGTATTTCGAAAATCATGACTACAGAAAGAATCCACCTATGCCACCATATTATATTTTTTAGCATAGGTGTGTATCACATAAACCAATCTAATAGTTATTTTTATTTATACATCATAAACCCACCCACTTTATATATTTTGCAAAACTACGAATAGATACATGTTACATTATATGTATGCATGGCAATATAACAGCGATTTCCAACCTTTTTTTTCATGCGACCCAATTTTCAACTCATATTAATTTCGTGATCCACCCTATCCAATGTTTGAATGTGAAATGTCAAATATTTTGAAGCATGATTTACACTCCTGAATAAAGCTAAGGGCATAATGCGACATAAAGTAACGTTCCATTTCGTTCAAAAATATTAAAAATGCATGCATTTGTATACGTCACATTGTGCCCTTAGCTTAACTGCTGTAAAAAAAGCTCAGTCCTATAGTACAGACATTTATTATCACTTATTGATGCTTGAGGAGTTTACAATATTAATATTTGAAAAACTCATTCACATTTTTAATTTGACTATTTTACGCCACCCAATTTTAATTACATGCGACCCTAAATTAGGTCGCAATCACTTATTTGGGAATCGTTGCTATACTACCGAAAAATCGTTGCTATACTACCGAGGTTAAAAGGCCACTTTAAAATTCTTGATTATAACCAAAGATATACCCATCTTTTTCAAATAAGAAATAAAAATGCATAAATTTAACTTTTCTAATTATTTTCCATTGATAAAATAATAATTCGCTCTGTTTCGATTGATTACTTAGCAACTTTGGCTAAGATTACTTATATTAATTATATTGAGCAGAATAAATAATTATTTTTGAAGATTTATTTCGTCTAATCAACAACAATTAAAGTGGCAATTTAATTATATTTTTTATGTACATATAACATTATATTTTCATAATTTTGATTTTTTGTTGTTGTTAATATTTACATAGTTTGAGGTACCTTTTATTATAGCACGTTGCGGTTAAAACGCAAAATTAAAATTAAAAAGACTATGAACTTCACACATTGACTTTAACTAATGCTTCGCGGGAGGGAAGGGCAACGTTTGGCCATTATGAATTGTCAATCTCTTCCAATTCGTTTATGAATTTGTTGATGTTTAATTAGATGTGCTTTTTGTCGAAATGCCTTTGAACAAACTTCACATCGAAACGGTTTTTCACCGGTGTGTGTTCTTAAGTGCACTTTAATGTTACTTTTATTCAGGAATCCTCTATTACAAATATTACATCGATGAACAGGTTTTTCTTTACCGATAAGGCCCGACAAATCATTTGATGTTTGAAAACTAACTTGTCCAGCCGTAGCCAAATTTATTTGTGACGATTGGCTTTGTTGTTTTTTCTGAGATCTTCTTTTGTTTTTCGGCATTGTTGGCGTTGTCGTTGTAGTATGCGGATAATTTCCCAGCAGGTCAGGACTACACAGACCATCCGATTTTATTCCAGATATACTTAATTGATAGTGATGCTGATGATTTGATAGGTATCTACCATTGATCATAATATTGTCTGTTGTTGAGACAACCGTACCAGGTGGGCTTGTTGACGTTGATATTAAATCGCCGTAATATGATGTAGAAGATGTAGATGATGTTGCTTCTAATTTAATGGGAGGACCATTCTGTAATCTGTTTTGGAGTAAAGGCATATATCCATGTGTGAGTAGGCTTTGTAGTGCTGATCCGGAGGTATGTACAGGTGAGTGTGGTAGGATAAATTCATTTATAGATTCTTGATGTGAAACAATTAGTTTTCCATCTTGTTGAACACAATTACCATCAATCCATGCATCAAGATCCATCCACGAATCTCGACTATCATTGTTATCGTTTTGATTTGGAACTGTTGTATCAGCTATTGCAGAACCAATTATGGCGGCAATATCCTCTATCGAGCTCATATCAACATACTCACTCAACTCTTTAGAATCAGCATATATTCGAACGCCAGATACCGAATCAGGTCCTTGAGCAATTATACAACTATCAGATGAGGAATATAATTTATTTTCTAATCCGCCATCTGAGAAAAGCTTTACATCCTGAAGGCAAGAATCAGAAGTATCTGCATTTAATACGGAATCAGGTAAACATGTTGAAGACGATACAATATTTTGATCCGTGCTCTGATTATGGTATGGACTTTGTGAATAATTGTTATTTTCTTCTGGTAGTCGTTGCGCGATAGCATGATAGTGATGGCCTGATATACCATTTATAGATAAATGTCCTGTATAACCAGTGAATGGAGGTAACGGCTTTAATTCCGCTAGACTAGTGTTTAATGTTTGTGAATTAAGTAGTAAATTATCAAGTACATCCATTGAACCTTTCTGCACTTCTGAATCACTAGTCAACGAGTCCAAATCATGTTCCAGCAGAAGTTTGTGGCCATCGAGCATATATTGATCCTGAGATCCATTTTGACCTTGACTCCAACAAGGACTCATTAACAAACTTTCTACTTCCGATTCATTATGAGAGCTCATATTTGTAGAGCTACAATACTTCATCTTCTTCAGATAAAAAAGTAATAAAAATGATTTTTATTTAACAATGAACTTATGCCTAATCCTAATAATTGTCCTTAATTGATTCGACTCCAACGAATTGTCGATGTAGTGAATATTCACTATATAGGCGGTGCCTTTTCAGTGGATGATGGCATATTCGTATCTGAAAAAAAAAAAAAAATACAGATATAAAAAAATAATTCGACAATTTGTTCATCATTCCTTCAACTGCTGAGTGTCCGTATATTTTATATGTATATGTACATATGTATTAGAGTAAGATTATTTAATGTTGATTCTCTGATTCAATTTCTTTAAGCTCGTTTTAAACCAACTTCTGACGTCATATAAAACTCAAATACAAAACTGTCTGTTAAGACCTGTTAATGGGCAAGGGAATCCCTTTCACAATCCCTTATAACAGTGGATTCCACGGCACCATGGCTCTATGGGAAAACCTTAGTTCTATACAATTTTTTTTTTAATAATCAACTGAGCTAAAACTTGAAATTTTTTAGGGTGGGCTTTAATGACATTTTAGTTCTACTATTGAAAATGAATAAAATTCCAACCGTTTGTTTCTATATTTATACGAACAGTTGATTTCGCACTACATATTTGTGTAGTGTACGTATGTATGTATATGTATGTGTCGGAATGGAACCAACAATAATATTAATATAATATTATCATTATTCATTATCCAAAACAGCAATTCAGTACATGAAGGTACTTGAATTAAATGTAAACCGCGATGTACAAACCATACCATCATCACATTACACAAATAACGTAGAGATAGCGTAACAAAAAGCATAAAAAGAGAGTGGAACATGTGCATTGTTGTAATTACGATATAAATAAGCAAAGAGTCCAAATATGAACTCATGCGTGCACATTACATTGTTTTTATTTAGATTTGATTTATATAGTTTAATCGATGCAATTTATCTTCGTTGATAGTTAGATAGAGATAGTTAGATAGAGATAGTTATAAAGTGTTATTTTCTAGTAAAATACTCGTATAATAGAACCAAATATGTCAGACTTGAGTCATACGTCACACAACAACTTAATCGATTTAAGAATGGTAATCCATTGAAATCTTAAGGAGCCGATTATTTGAGGAAGAATCAAGATGTACCTATTAAAAATTAAACACTGATTGGGATGATTAAAGTCTATAGTCCTATAGGTGTAAGTGAAAAATGTTATATGTACAATTGTACATCCATAGAAAAGGATAAGACATAAATTAAAAAAAAACAGGAATTTGCAACATTTGAGTACAGTAGAGTTAGTATGAACTCAATGCTACCACTATGTATAATTCAGCTGGCCATCTAAACTCCTTTTGGAAGTATTATACTACTACTTTCAAAACTTTTATGCTTTCCAAATACTCCTTTGAAATAATATACTCCTGAAATACTCCTTTAAATTGCAAAATTAGCATTTTTTTTATTGGCAACACTACAAAATTCAGACTATGTTTTTCTTTGAATCATCAAATGTCATTCTACCTGCATTTACATTCATTTTTATACCTGTATGATAATAATCAAGGGTATTATAACTTTGGTACGGAGTTTGTAACGCTCCTTCATACTCATCGTAAAGAAAAAATTTAATAGAATCAAAGTCTTTCTCGTCTTTCTAAGTCGAATTATGCATGTCCGTCTGTCCGTCTGTTTGTCCGTCCGTCTGTTCGTCCGTCTGTCCGTGATCAAGCTTCCGGCTAAATAACTGAAGTTAGAAAGCTGAAAGTTTATTATGTAGTCCTAGAGTAAGATCTTTATTGTTTTTGGAGCAAAAAATAGGGGAGGTTGTGGTACAGTGCTGACCTAATTTTTATATAAACCAATTATTTACTCGAAAGGTAGTCGAAATGTAGAAAAAATGAATATGACAACAATTATGGAGAATACAAAAATAAAGATTTCATTCATAGACCAAAAAGTTGTACGACCTACCGTTATGGAGCTCCAATCAATTTTATTGAATTTCTAGGGTCATTTACTCGAAAAGTATTTAGATTACGGAAAAAATTAATATGACAAAAATGATAGAGAATAGAAAAATGAAGATGTCATTCAATTGAAAAGGAAATACCATTATGGCGCTGCAATCAATTTTATCTCATTTATATTTAATTTACCCAATTATATTTATTGTACAGACAAAATAGACACGAACAAAGTTGTAAAAAATAAAGTACTCATATTATAATCGGCGTAGCCAATTGTTCCTTCTTTACTGGTTGTATTTTGATTTAATTGTGGCAGTTTGGTTACGTTAAGCTAGACTAGAAAATATTTTTTATTTTATGGATAGGTACGCCAAAAAATATTTACAATTTAATTATATTTTAGCTATGGCTACGAAAGCTTATCGAGAGAAATATTTTTTCAGTGCCAAAAATGTAATTCCCACATATTATATATCCTAAAATAGTGATGAATGATGATACAGTTTTAAAATGTATTACGTGCAATGTTAAAATTAATTAATGTTTAATTATTTTTTTTAAAGTGTGGGGGTTAATAATACATATACTCCTCTTTTCGATTCTCTTCTTGAATTGTGATAACTTTGATTGGTCATATAAAAAACAAAACCAAATTTAATTTTATATTCAGAAATTTGATAGCTATTAACATTTAACAGTTCATATATAGCCGATAATACCAACAAATATTTCTGGAGAATATATGGACCGAAAAATCTGTGATTTTTATAATAATGATTTTCAAAATAAAAGTCTGTGTCTCTAATAATCTTTGGATTTGTTTGCCCTGCGTCTTTAGTCGTCTATAAGAGTGTCTACTGTCTACGTCTAAATGTAAACTAAAAACAAAAATTAATTATCAGATATATAAGTGCTAAGTGGTAATGGTTAGAAACCTAAGGAGTATGATAGAAGTGTTCCAAATTCTGAAAAATAAAACCAGAAAAGTTGGTCTTAAAATAAATGAGGATAAAACAAAATACCTGAAAATAAGCAGAAATTCGAATAATAGAATGTTGCAAAACATAACGATAATGGATTACAACTTTGTAACAAGTTTCAAATATTTGGGAAACCTGATACAATGAAACTTGCCTAAGACGGAACCTCAAGGGAACGGGAAATATTTCCATCTTAAATAGGTTTCCGTCTTACACAGAAAAAAATTTTTTTATTCTTAATTTTTAATGTATGTACAGAACGCTAACAAATACTATTGGGCCATCGTTAAAATACTTAAATCGAAACTTCTCTCCAAAAATACTAAGATGAGAGTATAAATAACTCTTATACAGCCAGTTGGATCAGAAATATGAACTATGACAGAGGTTAACGAAGATAAAATGAGGATTTTTGAGAGAAGAATCGCTCAGTGAATTTATAGCCCAAATCTAGCAGACGGTATCTATATCATAAAACAAAACGATGAACTAAACCGATTAATTGAAGGAGAAGATATCGTTAAACAAATTAAAGATTGTTTCAGACTTCGGCGGACACATGTAATAAAGGCAGACCAAAAAAGAGATGCGATGGACAGCGTAGTGAAGGATATTAGAACGGTTGGAGTAACCGGAAACTGGAGAGAAATAGAAGCGAGTGGAGGAAAAGTGTTCATGAGGCCAAGATCCATAATGGGTTGTAGCGCCACAAAAATAAGTATAATACAAAAAGAATAATTACATTGGATTTGTACAATTTCAAAAAGTATCAATAAAAAAGAATATTTAATAAGGACTTTTTAGTAATATTAGAGATACTCGCATAATTTCTGTTTCATTCAACTGTTTATGTAATAATAAAACTGCAATTTAACTTCTGAAATGAAATTATTTATTTAAAAGCGAATAGCCAATATTTTCCCTTTCGATAATATATCTAATAATTCCGCTGTAATTACATTTATAATTTCCAAAGTACCGTTCATTCTCAGACCTGCTGACATACTTCCGATAAACTCTAGACTATCTCTTTTGTTCACATGAAACATATAATAGACGTCATCTCGTTTGCACATCTATATTTAATATTTTTTTTTTAAAACGTTTTGGAATACCTTACCTACCATCCAAACAATACGTTAAAGACCCGTGCGCGTATTTACATACTAATTTTGTTGGCTTCATTATTCAATGGTCTCATTTCTTTGCTGGCATTTTGTGATTATGATTTTACGTAGATAGGTAAATGTAGGTAGGTACTATACACACAGCCTATGTGACATAGGTATAGGTATTACTTGTTTTTCCTTTCTGGACAATTGCATTTAGTTAGATGAACATATTACAAGCTGATTGTACCTATATATGTACATATGTTGGCATGTGTTGTTTTGCATACTTGACCTTAACCAAGAAATCGTAAATTTGATAGTAAGTAAATCGATTTTCAATGACTTTTAGGTGTAATGATAATGGTTTATTAATACCAATATCGGAAGAATAAATCATATTTTAAATGTGCCATTTATTAATAAGAGGAAGCTAATGAATAATGCATATTAT
>JANSTT010018133.1:0-14676 GCA_026745375.1 Platyura marginata | reverse complement strand
GCGCTGCAATCAATTTTATTGAATTTCTTGGGTTTTTAATCATTTACTCGAAAAGTATTTAGATTACGGAAAAAATGCATATGACGAAAATGATAGAGAATAAAAAAATGAAGATTTCATTCATAGATTTAAAAGTTTCAAGAAATACCGTTATGGCGCTGCAATCATTTGAATTTAATTTACACAATTATATTTATTGTAACGACAAAATAGGCACGGACAAATTTGTAAATATTAAAAAAGTACTCATACGGGTATATTATAATCGGCATAGCCAATTTTTTCTTCTTTACTGGTTTATGTACTTTATTCGGTATGTATTTGTTTTTGCTATATATTAATTAAAAGCAAAGTAAAATTTTCTGATTTAAATAGACTTGTAAGACTTGTTATTGACGAAAATAATTATGACAAATTTGGCTTAAAAAACTTCCGTAAATTAATTCCGTTATCTGTCTTTATCTGTAAAATTAATTCCTTAACTTTTGAATAAAATAATGTAAGTACTAAGTAAATACTTACTCAAAAAATACTTAAAAGACATTGATTGGAAGTTTGGGAATAGTTAAAAATGTAGATATAAATTCGGACTATGTTACTTAAAGATACCATAAAAGACTTATAGCATATAGAGACTCTTTAGTCTATATATTAATCTGGTTCATTAGTCAATCCCTATCGTATGACTTCCATTTTTCGTGCACCAACAGTAGTTTGTAGCAAGTCATTGTTTACCGATACAAGAATAGAATAGAGTTGACAACCGGCACACAATCAACCAAAATCTTTAATGGCGAGATGCCGAACGATCTAAAATCAAAATTTGTAATCAATTATCAGTGCGCTTGACTCAGTGAATATTTGTGGTCCACAGTCGAGTAAGCATCCATTATGCAGATAGATTAAAATTAAGTCCACTCACACTGCTTTAGCAATAAATTTTGCGATTGCATAACATTACGTGATACATTGTCAGAATTATGTATCCACATAGCTGTTCGACACAAAGAACCAGTTTAAGGCAATTTAGAAGGAGTACAAAAAAAAATCATTCCTCATGAGTAAATATGCCCAACAAAAAAATGACTATGCTGTCACGATGATAATAAATAATATCAGCCCCGTGAACCACAAACTGAGTAATACAAAGATAAAACTGATAAAGAGTTTTCGTAATAAAGCGTGTGATAACGATTATACATAATTGAACAAATCAATGGTTTTTGTTGGCGAGTTCCTTTTGTTGAGTCACACAAAAGAATAGTATGCACATGATTATGTGCTTTGGATGAAGAATTCAAAGGATCATTTCGGCTGCCCCATGTGTGAAACAATTAGAAAAAAATCAATAAATAAATGAAAAAATTTAAAAATCTATGTTGCATAAGGGGAACTGATACTTACCATGTATACACAATAAAATAATGCAGAAATTTGGCAAGAACTTTCAGAGATGAAGAAAATAGCCTTTGCTGGCACAAACTGTGTGTAGTATTCAATTGCTTGTTGTTTGATCGCTTTTTCTTTGCACAAACACTCAAACAAATCAGAAGGCAAACCAACTAAGTATTACAAAAAAAAATCGCGACTCCACTGAATGTTTACTATTTCATTTGCATCTCGTCGATTAAAATTGATTTAACAAATTATCATGTAGTAAATTATCAATTCAATTAATTAACCAAAAATAAATACCGACGGTCTATGAACTTTATTAATATTATTATACAATATTATTTTATCAACCGCACACGAAATAACTCTTTTCTGGCTGTGAACTCGTCAAAAATTCTATGCGAACTAAAAAACTTCAAAAAAACTCACAAATTATTTATTTATTTTATTTTGACAGTAGTGAGTCCAATAACGTCCTTTTCTCACTCTAACACACATTAATTTCAATCTGTATGTCCTTTTCTCAATGGCGCAAGTTACTGTAGTGTGCCGTCTAATTTGAGCCAAATTCCTATACGAAAATATTTAGAACATTTTTTTTAGGAAAAAAGTACCAATGCAAAAAATTCGTTGTTGAAGTTTGAAAATGTCTACAAAATCATCATCATTCGAAAAATGTACTAGAGCTGACAAGTTTGTCTTTCGTACTTTTTACACCGAACAAAACGACAGTACTGTCGTTTTACTCTATTTTAAGCCGTCAAACGATAGCATTGGTCGTTCGGAGACGTGGAGAGTGGAGACTTTTATGAATATGAATGTTTGAAATAGTTTTGTGCGCGTTTTTAATCGAGTGTTTCTTTAACTTTAGCTTGTTGTTTAAAAACTTAGTTTATTAATTAATAATTGTTAAAATTTAATAAATTACACAACGGTAAGTAATTTCTATATAAATGAAATTATTGTTGGATTTTTTATTTGGAAATTTAATGGGGGACCTTGAATCTGCACCGCAGATATTTTAATGCACGTAGGTACATACATAGAAGTAAGTACTTCCGATTAGTAAATTTATATCCATATAACTTCATAATCATGCGGTAATCGTTTTTAAATTTTCTTTGACGAGATCTAAGATTTTTATGGGGTTTTTGCAGTACAAAAAAATAATGGAAAGATCCAATGGCCGACCACAAAATATTATGAGATGTTGCCATGTGATTTGCAGAATTGCAATACAGAAATCAATCATCAGTAATCTAAGGTCTTAATCCTTTATAAATTGCCACAACTGGTTGAAGTAAAGCTATTTTTTTGAAATATGCCGAAGACGTCGCAAAAACATGGACAAGAATTTGAGAAAGAAAGTGGTGATGTAAAGAGGAACAATCTGATGGTTTTTTCTAATGGCCCTTCCACTCTTTTTAGATGAGAGCTGTAGGTACATATATATTTTATAAAAAAAAACAATGTACAGATTATAACACTTAAAACTATTCTTTAGCCCCTCGCCAGCCTCCTCATCCGGAGACAATTTTTTTTTTAAACGCCAATTTTACATTTTGTACACACTTTATTTTTAATCATTAACTTTGAAATATTCTATTGCACATATCATTATTTTTTTTATTCAGAGCATGAGTAAAGCCTGGCAATCGATATTGAATATTCCGCGACGTTTTAATTCGATACTTTGTCTTGGGAATTGCCTCTATTTTTGTAATGTTGTGCCTGTAATTAAGAAAACAATTTAATTGTTAAATAACTAAACCACAAGATGCTATATATTTAATTACCTTAACGTAGTTTGTGGTTGACTTAATTGTAAACAGAGTATAACATCGGAGGAAAAATCAATATCTGATAGAAGATTCAATTTGGGTTCTTGCGTTGCAATGAACTGGGAACGTAGCGATATAAAGCTGGTTTCATACATTAGTGATCCAGTTATAGCTATGCCAGCACTAAAATCAAATAAAAATTGAAATATCGTGTTTTTGGGGCCTTTGTTTCTTCATTCTACATTATTCACACTCACTTCTTATCCACCTGACAATGTGCATTTTTATTCCATAAACTAAACTGAACTTGTCCATTTAAATCGATCGACAAAGCTCCGACAACTGTTACACCAACACTTACACCATTTTGTAGTCTTACCGTTTCATGGTAATCATGCAACAGTGTAGTCGCCGTATAGGCTGTCGTTGGTTCCGATGCAGTACCACTCCATACATGTCCCATTAGTTCACTTTGACCATTGAAAAATTCAAGTGGCCGAAAATATGAACCTTGAACGGTGATCTCCATTCCGGCTGTCGACGATTCGTTATCCACTTCATCGGTATCGGCTCCACCGACAAATGATGATAAACCACCAGCGTATAATCCTAACTGAAACGAAATTGATTATTGAACAAATTTTTTTTATATTAAAAATGTCACCGTAAAAACACTAAATGGATCGTCATGCGTATCGATAGTCATATCGACAGTGCCACGCTTAAGAACGCCATTGTAAATTTCCTGAACGCTCAGTAGTGTACCATTGAAAGACGGTTCTTTCGAGAACTTTCGTGATAGTGCTGTTGTCAAACCTATAAATTTACTGTTATCGATAAACTTTTACTATTATCTGCCACCAAATTACCAAGAACGCACCTTTTTCTCCAATAACATTGTAGTTATTCAGACGAGGATCTGCATTAAAGATTTCTTTAACATTTTGCCGAAATTGCGTAAACTGATCGGAAATTAATTGTATTTTCTGAAGTAAATATTGCTTAACTTCAAATGATTTATCATTGGATCTTAGAAAATTTAATAAATCTCTAAGTTCATCTTGACTGGGCTGGAGATCCAACAAAATGTCTAACGCAATTGTTCGGGTGCTTGAATCAAATTTTTTCGTTTTTTGATAGAAAATATCATGAAGTCGTTTTTTATATCGATCAGTCCATATATACCGTGGATAATTCCTTAGTGCCTTCATAGATTCAACAGATATTTTCCGTTCTATATCATAAACCTGATCAATAAGCGTCTCCAACTGATCGGGAGATTGTAAATTAAGTAAAGCTCTAGTAAACATTTCCCTGCATGATATATCTTTGCAGTTCTTTAATGATGTTGTAATATAGGCGGTAACTTGTTGTACAATTTTCGATTCATAACTATTTCCGGATAGTTTGGCGAATCGATATGCCATTGAAGCGATTGTTTGAATGAGAGTATCTTTGACTTTTGGATTTTCAAATTTCTCATTTGTCAGTCTTAGTAGATTGTCTATTACGGAATTTTGTGGCTTGGAACCAATAGCTAGAGCTTGTAAGTATCGCTCCACATAATCCATTTGGTTCTCTGATGTAATTTCGAGAATGGCTAGCGCAGCCTGGTGCGCATCGTCAGTTTGAGTAGCACCTAGTAGATCCATTAGTTGGGCCTGAAAAATTAAATGTGGTAGTGGTTGATGACATTAACACTCGACGTAATAATCACTAAGTATACATAATTATGATTGATCTCATCTACATAGCGAGATGAACTAAAAGATTTCTCTGAAAGCTCTTTTACCATGACCAAAAGAATAACTACAAAATTACAGGAAAATATTATACCTTAATCTCTTGAGTCGTGTGAGCACTTAAAATCTGAACAAAATCATTTTTAGTAGCTATTCTTGCAGCAGGAACCATTTCTGCTATTGCTAATGCCGCCTGAGATGTTCCAATTTTTTCGAACGTTAGAGATTGCTTGTGTTCCTTTAGAATTGTCTTTAACTACAAAAAAAAAAGATTACAAATTTCAAACTTAAAATCACTAAACAGATAATTACCGTCTTGCAGGTATCATCTCTACAAAGATTTTCAACTTTACTCGCAAGAGATTGCATCTCTAATCCTTTGAGTGACTTAACTGCTTCCCCAATAGAATTTCCTGCTATAATCGAAAGTGTCGATATACTTCCATCAAATTTAAGTGTAATTATCGATTCTAAATGGCTACCTAATCAGATAATCAAAAATTATTCCAAAATGAAAATTTAAATTTAGAAAAACAAAAAATTACCAACGTTTTTGTTAGCTACAATTGAAACAAAATGATTTTCCCGGCTCTCCAATTTCTCTAATGTACCATCCGGCGTTACTTTAAATTCCGAACTTCTTGATGATTCGATTGTTGTTCCCAAAGCTCGATCGGGTCTTGAATGTGACACTAAATCATCCGATCGACAATTAACTTTGGTTTTCTCATACAATGACGGAGATTTTGAAAAATATTTAACATCACATCGGCCCGACACGTCATCTTCCACATATTGACCATCCAATAGTTGATATTGAAATAAACTGATCACAGCCTTTTTGAAATTTACCATTGATAGATCTTCCATTTTGGATATGAAAATTTTTTCGATTTTTCCAAGATGCCATATGGCATAAAATTTTTCCGTTCTTTGGGTGTCTAGTGGTGAATTGTGTTCCGCAAAATCAGCATTGTCGCGTGATTGTAATGGTTTAACATGAATTTTTGGTGAAATTAATTGAAATTGCAGTAAAGCTATTTCATCAGAACCCCATACCGCTCCTACTTTAACTGTTCCAGTTAGACGATAGCAAACATTTGTTCCGCCTTTGTAGTCATTTATAGTCACATCATTAGCGATTGAATATGATCGTTCAGATCCAATTTTAAATGCTTCTGATATTGATTCCGCTGAAATTGAGTTTATAATTATTACTTAATGTGGACAATTTTCGGATCTCTGAAAAAATTAATCTGTTTTTTGGGCATTCATTATGATAGCAAAATCATGCACCTTTTCTACAGTCTACATAAGTACTTAGATTTAAGTAAATCTTTCGTTTTGTTTTGTTTCATAACAACTGCCATACTTGTTACATAATTGTTTCAATCTTAGACAATAGAATACAGGACTGATTATACCAGATATCTGCTATGCATTAAAATACGCACACAATCTCGGGTGCAGCAGTATGGGGCAATGAAAAATTCGCAATTTTTTTTAAATCAAAAATGATTGAAAGAGAGCAAAACAACGATTTTGTCAATAAATAAATTCGAATTACAATGCACAACTTGACTCTCTCTACGAAGAAAGATAATGGCGGCCATTTTCTCTTAAACTTAATCGTACTTTTGGTACTTAAGGTTCCTTCCTCTGGTTCTTTCTTCTTTTGTTCCAAATGCTTTCTAAACTTTTGCTTCAAAAAAAATTATTCGTAAGCTTTTTTTATTAAAATAGTTTGTGTCCAACTGAACACTGTTTATAATACTTCTTCAAAATCTTAATTAGTTTAGTCATAGATTTTATGATACTAAGTGGAGAACATCAGAAATACATTTTTGAATACTTTTAGGTCAAGGCAAATATTGGGCCACCTAGACGAATTCTGGAAAAAAACTTCTATTGAACACAAACAGAAGTAATGGCCGTTATAACATGATCCGACATAGAATACGAGGTAAGAACATCAATTACCAGGGATAAAAAATGTAGAGAAAATTGAAACGCGTCCGCAGATATCAAGAACCATATAAATTGACTGAACTGTTTAGGAGAAATGTAGAGAAAAGTACTGTGTTGGCCTAATATGGGCGCGAAAATTCCAATTAAATCACTTCTATACATATTAAGTATATGGGTGCGACAGAATAATATTCAAACCAAATTTCTATAAGATTTTTTTTTATTTATTCCTTGGAAACTGCCCCCTCTTTATTGGATTTAATTTTATCTATGTAGATACTTACGGTGTTTTTCAATTTGAATAATATATTGGGATGGGATAGAGTACATGACGCTAAAAACTTAATCTCTAGTGATGGAAAAACATACTCTTTCTTTAGCGAATTACATGTATTTTATGCTGTGTAAAATAAACACCGCAAGTCTGATGGTCAGTGGTCGTCATGTTTAATCATTTTATTTAAATATGCAAATTAATTATTGATCTGATTAGATAGAGCACTAAACATGCAATAACTAAACAAAAATATTGAAAAACTCACTTGGTTTCAATTGACAATTACCTGTAATTAAATAATAAACATTAAAAAAAAATTGAATTAGTGCATGTTATTACTATGTTTTAGTAGACAATAATGAACTCGCCTCTCCCCAATCAAATCTTGACACGTATACATTTATATTGATACACCAAAGAAAATATTTAATATTCAAAAAGATAACGATGGTAATATGGGGTCAAAAGGTTATCATCACTGAAATTTATCTATTTAAATTTTACATTGTCGATACTCGCTCTACAATGCAACCCCTATAACACAAAACCATCAGTAGACCAATGGAAGTTCTTTTTCATTGATGTCTACGACCTTTCTTATAAAAATAAATGTAAATTACCAGATTTTATGTAGGAACACACTCAAACTTACCAAAAAGAAGTGTTAATATGACTAATCTTTGGATGAAATTGAATTCCATGTCTTGAAGAATGTTCAAATTGTTCAAATTGTGTCACTTTAATAAATAATTTTAAAGAAATGTGCACGAATCACTTTGATTAATTTTATTAATATTGACCGGAAATATTTTTTATACAACCAATCATACTATCAATTGAATATAAACACTTTCACAGAGTCACTGAGAGTTATTCCTCTTTGGTCGATTAACTACATACTGTTCTCAACTGTTTCCTATGCCGCTAAGCAAATCGTACTGACACTTGTTGGACAAAGTAATTTTTGTTTTGGATCGGCAATGTGTTGTACACAAATACATATAAGTATGCAACATTGGATTGATATATTAGTATTTGAGAGCCGGCATAAATAATATAGGGTAAATATCTCTTTATTTGATCATTTGATTTTGGCGATCTGTGATCTTGTCTGTTAAGGATTATTTGCCATGGCATCTAAAATAGTTGATTTAATTCCAAAAGACCGATCGTGAATTTTCTGTTCTATCATTTCTAATGTAATATATATTGAACGATCGTTCTATTATCATTTATGATTTTGGCGATCTGCGATCTTAATTCTTATAGAATTATTATTTGCCATCTAATGACTGATTAAATTTCATAAGAGGGATCGTGCATTTTAAATGTATCTCCGTTCTATTATTTTTGATGCAATGGCGGCATATATAAAAAATGTCTCAATCGACCATTCAATGATCGTTCTATTAGAGTTTATGATCAGACTAAACATGTAGCCTTAGGCATCTCTTAATTGTTCCTGTTTTTATAACTCAAGAATCTCAAGATCAAAATGTGTGGAGACTAATTAGACATTTTTGTGCTTATCGTCTCCTCTTAGGAATGGAAAGCCACACAGTATAGAATCAGTTTCAACAGAACTTAATTAAAGGATTAAAGTTAATTTAAAAATTCTTGCCATAATTGAATTTTTTGGTTTACAGAGAGGAACAAATTAATATTCCTTTTTGTCCTTTTATTCAGTCAACTCCAGCGGTATTATTATTGTTCCAACTAATATACTTGTAATTTAGGCTATAAATAAATAAATGAATCGGATATTTATTCTTCGTTTTGATTACTTCATTCACTACAGAACTTGTATATGCCAGTTTTTTGTAATAGAATAGAATAGAATAGACTAGATCTTATCGACAATATACCACTTTTCCTCCTGTTTTTATTATAATTATATAGTCTAGTTTAAGCATTTAGACCAAACAGCTGGAGACAAAAAAAAACTTAATTGATCTAAACACATTGAAAAAGATAAATGAGAATATGACAGAACCAATCCTATGAAAAATATGATATTAAGGCAAATATGGGTGGAATTTATTCGTCTGAATGTCCACTTTACTCTCCATTAAGATATGATCTAACAGAATTTATAGAATCAAGATGTATGTAGATATGAACCGTTCAAAAGTAAAGAGTTGTCCATTCTTAAATCATTAAATAATTCCTTTTTACTGTTTTAAACTGCTTAATATATTCATAAAATGAAAAACAAATGATAAATAAAATTTACAAGCACCAAAACAAAACAAAAAAAACAAAAATTTTATATTTAAAATTTGAATTTTGGCACAATAAACGCTAACGTCGAAATTTATTCGGATACTTCTGTAGAACCAGAAAGAATTGATGATGCTTCACACATAATTTTAGAACTTGATCGTACCAAAAACATCAAATGACATTCATCATATATGGACAATTCAACTCTTGTCCGTACCAAGCCATGTAAAATGGTTGCACGTTCCAGGTCTAACCATCGCTGTAGCGATAGTTCACGTTCCTTGGACGAACCATGCAGAGCAACGTCGCTGGGACCCCAAAGCGCAAATTCCAGTACCGATTTCGTTTTGGATAGTGATTCGGAACGATCTTTCAATAAAATCGATGTCAGAGTGGATGTTAATTTTGTGTTGGGAAACATGGTCATCAGTGCTTCATGGGCACATTGACATAGTGTGCCCATTGGTTCTTCTTCTTCGCGGACCATGTCCTGATTGAGTCTATAATAAAAATAAAAATTCGTAATTTAATTATTTAATAAAAAAAAACATTTCCTTACCCATGTAACACCGTTAGTCTGGCTTGTGCCTCTTTATTCTCCAAATCTTTGCATAAAATCACATTCGACAAACTCAATGGAAGTTCTTCGATTCCCTTGGCTTGTAAATTTTTTAATCCATTTACCAATTGAAGCATTACAAATCCAACTTCACGACACAATAGATCATCGTACGATGGCATACCAGGCATCTGTAGAATTCCTCCTTGTTCATTGTCGTTTTCATTGTTCTCATTAAATGTCGATAGATTCTGAACGGATGTTCCATTACGTAAAATTGTCTGCTGTGGTTCTGTCAAATTAATTGTTGATCCACTAAATGCTTGATTTTTTAGATTTTCCGAACGAATCTTAAGCATTTGACCAAATGATTGTAGTGTATCAACGATCATTCGTGGTAGAACAGATATTGTGGCTAGAAGAAAAATAAAAAGTGATCCATGGATAACATTGACATTATCATAATTCCCGAACATACCTTGAACCATTCTCATTTCCGTAGTTGGCATCAATGGCAAATAATGGCTGGGAACTAAATCGCAAAATTCGGTAATTGGATGAAGATCAGCCATTTGATTACAGTCAGCCGATAGAGCTATCGTAACATGGGTTTGATTAGCCCAAACAGCTGGATGGAAAGCTCGTCGACCGGCCACAACACCTCGTACACCTTCCAATATTGAGAAATCTTCGAAACGAAGATTAATCGAGTTTGCCAGTGGTCGTAATGGTAATGGGATAGTTGTTGTTTTTTGAATCTGAAAGATTAATTATAAAAGATAAATTGGTCAATATGCACAATTGATCGCCGAGATAGGGATTTATTTGTTCTTCGTTATTTTAATCGAAGATCAATTTATACGATTATTCCAATTTATCAATTATCTTTTGATTAATTATGTTTAAAATCGAGTTATAATTTTTAAGCAGGAATTTATTGTGCGACGATCAATTCAACAGTAATTCTTAAATAATTGATCGTCGCATACAATTAGACTATTGGCAAAGTGTCAAACGTTCAAATAGGGATTTATCGTCGTATAGATATGCATACGTTTCTCATCAAATCCGCCGATTTCTATTTTTTATATTTTCTCTAAACACATTTTTTACACCCATTGTGTTTGCTAATGGCGCGAAAACATAAAATTGCACTTTAAACCCAAAAACTCAACAAGAAAACATTTCACAACATAAATTAACTTATGACTCTGAAACATCATCTTTGAATTAATATGAGAAACACCTCTACTGCGCTACTGTTATCTTGTTAGACAAAGATGACTTTCAATCGCATGCATTTCCATTTCAATACAATCGGTTTGCAACGTTAATTAACACAAAGTTACTGATTTAAATATATACGAGTATAATATATGTAAATAGTATGTAGTAGCTGTTTAATAAAGGCAGGAAGTAAACAAAATTAATTAATCGAATTAAGGAAAAAAAAAATAAAAAAAATATATTCATTAGATCTTCGAATATATAATGGAGTAATCTGCAAGAAAACGCATGCAAGCGTGCAGTTGAGGTGAAAGTCTGCATTTTTACATAGTACCTATGGATTTATTTGAAATTCCACACAAGCAAAATACTTTTCGATGTAGAATTGTTACGAGATATGGTAATTCATGAATAGATTAGTAAAAAAAAAAAAATTAAAATTAAAAAAATTTATTGCTTCCACCCAATCAGTGAAAACTATCGTTTATTGCATTATGTATTATATATAAAAAAATTATTTCAACGTTTGATTGCCAGTCATCGCTAACTCGTTTATAAACTATAAGACGCATATTGAGCTAGAACTTGAAATTTGTCTTTACTGAGAAATAAGGCTAAAAAATACAGAATAAAACACTACGAAGAGGAAATTTGCAAGAAGATAAACAAAAAGAGGAAATGTAGTGTTCATAACGTCTTTGTTAAATATAATCTCAATTCCACTCCTTTCTTATTTGATTGTCAATACTGTATCGTCAAGTAAATTTATCTCCTAAAATTATAATCGAGAAACTAATGTCACTTGGTCTTTTTTTTATTTTTTTAGTGATTTACCACCAGAATATGGTCTGCAATGTGCAATGTCATAATACTTGATACAATTTACTCAATTGATAATATGGTGAAAATTGATGCACAGCGCATTGAGAATGTGAATGCATATTCTGTACTTTTTAATTTCTACCTAACAAAATCGGTATAATTAATGGAGATGGAGTTTCCAGTGCGAACTATGTGAAATTGGATTTTTGGAATTTTGTTAATTTGTTCGAGCTGATTTTGACATAACGAGAAGCTAATGTTGTGACCATTACCATAACATTGGGCGGCCATTTTAATTTACCCAAAGATACTCTCTGAACGGTAAGTTAATTTCAATTATAATATTATTAACAATTACTTCTGTAAATAGAATCTAATCTTCTAATCATATCTACAGATTTAAATCTTAAAACTCTACTCATAAGTGCCTCATAGAGGATACAAATAATTACTAAACTTAAGTGAAATGACTACCACAATTTTCTGTTTACAAAAACAATCTCATATTAATCACTAACTGTACTTGTGCAGAGCTATCAACATTTTGATATTTTTTCTTTTTTAATTTTTCGATAATAATTATTTCTATATGTACACAAACGGCCATAAATAGATAAATCAAATAATAAACAAAAAAAATATTTGAGTTGTGAATAATTTCGAATATTCATACGTGTAGTAGATATTTATGTAAATTGTAGATGCTAGAGAAAAATTACATTCAATTAGTCAAATGTGTAATTAGGTTTTTTTTTTGTGCTAACCATGGCATACATTTCTATGTAAGTTAATCGGCTACCCAACTATAAGAGCAAGTCATTTTTCATTAAAACTGTTGTGAGGCTTTAAAGTGCAGTTATGGTATTATTAATACCAATATTATTAACCAATAATCTTAATTACATTGTTTTTGTAAATATTATTTATATAACCATCTAGTAATTTAATGCCATAGCCTTAGGCTAATGTATTCAGTTAAATTCTTATCGAATGGTTTAATCGATTTAGTTAAATTGATCTACATATTTTGATTTGAATTTTTTACTATTGTAGATTACACCCCCCCCCATGAAATTGTCAAAATGGTGACCATATTCGTTATGGCTCCCAAATGGAAAGAATAACGACATTTTTATTTCTGTCATTTTGAATGACGATTACTCTAGTTGCGATATTGAATTCTTTTTTTTTAAAAATTAGAAATGGCCGAGATCTTTTAATGGATTTCAAAAATGCTTGATGGATCCATTTCCGGATCAGAATTTCTTATCTGATTTATGAAATTTTAAAGAATTTATGTTGCAAAATTGTGACCCTGCTCAAGGCAAAATATGCCGCAGACAAAACAGCTTTCTTTTCTAAAATATATTAAATAGTGGATTGTTTTATGGGGGTTGTTTGGACGAAACTATTTTGACTGAGTCAATTTTGGCGGGACTATTATTACCGGGGTTATTTTGACGGTTTTTTTTTAAATGTCCTAGGCTCTTATACTGGGTATCCCTTGTGCATATTAATTTTATTGAATTACTACACATTTCTGAAGAAGAAATAAATTTTATCACTAACTCTTTTGATTAGGAGGAAAGCCTCTAAGTAGCTAAGTTTTTAATATTGATAACTCAAAAACACGATATGGGCTAGAGACTTGAAATTTTGAAAAGAAGATTGAATGGGAAAAGAGAATATGCACCTAATAGTACACAATCAGATAAATATATTTCCATTATAAATAAAAACAAAAAACGACGGAAGTATCGCAACCATCTTTATTTATTGGTTTTAGAATTTTAGAAGTTTCTTCGCACTGACAATAAGAAAAATTTGATTATGTCTTGTACTCGAATCCGATCAGGTTCCACATAAAAAGTTTTAAGCTCCAATTACTTTTTTTGTCAACACATACATACTTACCACTTCTCAGTCGCTTATAAATTGATTTATCTGAATTGGATGGACACGCATATATTTCGACCTAGAATAGTGTTATAAAATGTTTTTTCTACGATGAGTATTAAGGAGCATTACAAACTTCGCACTAAAGTTATAATATACCCTCTGATTAACAGTATACGGGTATAAAAACTCAATATCTCGTCAAGCAGTAATTATTTTGTTTCGTAACGCTCAATTGGACTTAACGTGTCGTGAGAAAAATAAATCACAAACAAAAAATTTGTTGTAACTCACTACCCAAAATTCACCAAAAAAAAAGAAATAAAGAAATAAATTAATTATGGTTTTAAGGCGCCGCCGAATCTACTCACTATAGTTAGTTAAGTTGTCTATTAAAATGCATAGATAATTAAATCACATATTACACAAAATTGAAAGAAAAACGTGTTTTATGTCCAAAAAAAAAAAAATTAAAAAAAATCTATTTCATGTAATAAACAAATTAGAAAATCGTTTATATGTTTATTGTTACATAACTTCATTGTTAATGCATTTTTTTTTTTACAAAATTAATTTTATATTAAAATTATGCATAAGAGCAAACAATTTCTCCAAATCAAAATTATAATTCATTTCTCTATCTCTATAATATGAATCATTAGTTGATTTTCTATGGAATTTCTATGCATTGCGTAATTTTGTAAATTGACCATTAATGTAAATACATACGGAAAATGTAGAATCTAATTTTACTTTAAGTAATTGATGTGACTGGTATGGTGACGA
>JANSTT010018132.1:0-14679 GCA_026745375.1 Platyura marginata | reverse complement strand
TTTATATATGATGTGAGAGTATGGTTCTCTGTATCGACTAAATGCTAAATCCGTAAAGGAAATTTAATATATTGTTCTCGACCATATAACCTCTGACCAATTTAGTTGGTAGTTGAACTAAAACCTTTCAGTTATAGAATTACACAATATATATATACATACATATATATATATATATATTGGGAGGGTTTCAAATAATTAAATCAAATAACATTTCTAAAGTAACAATTACATCGTCTAGGTAGATATGTAGCGTACCAACAATGAACATTTATTTGATCAAAGAATCCAATTATATTGATTACGATTGAGAAGACAAATAATTACCAATCTAACAATGTCAAAATAGCATTCCGTACAATAAATGAACATTTTTACAGATGTTTGGGGTGGTTTTTTTTTTTTTTTTTTTGTAATGTAAAATCTTCAAAAATTTCTCACCGAAAGAAGGCTTCTTTATTTTGACATTTCATTCAATATGTGTATGTAGGAGCGTCGTCTCGAATGTGCAAGTAATTGAAGATTTTATTTGAAATGTGGATTTATTTGCATTGTGTGTATAATGTAGGTTACAATACCTTGACTTGACTGTTTTATTTGTTTTTAGTTCTTATTGTAGAAATATTCTAATCCAATTACATCTATGCAAATGTATATAAACAGGAACAGAAAGAAATTGAATTTTATATTAATTAATATTCATAATTGAGCATTACTACATATACTATATATCATTAGGTACATATTAATATCAATATCAAATAGCAGTTTATGTACAATTTATCCTATTTATGTAATGATTAGAAATTCAATAAACAGATTGTTATATAATAAATGTATCAAACTTATGTAACATAATCCTATTAATATTTAGCGAGAATAATGATTTTATATCATTAAAATAATTCAACATACCATAAAGCTTTGACCCTGTTGTGCAATTACAGCATTTAATCTATCTGGTGAAAGCTTATTAAGATCTAAACTTAATACCAATATAAATTAGATATTATAAAGTAGTTATATATATTTTGCAGCTGCCTATATAATAATCTACTAACTTACGGGTGTCCTATTTATTATATATGACCACCATTAAATCGATGTTTTCTCCCCTCCACACTATATGGAAAATTCTCTATAGACTCTATAGACTCTAAAGACATAACATTAATTTTAGACGATAAAACTATCATTTCAGAATTGCTAAGTGCAGCGCAATCCTTGCACATCACATACATACATATGTAACATATGTATATGGTAGCACTACACACGCTGGCAGGATAATGAAAATGAAGATGAAAAATAAAGTAGCTATGAAATGGTGGTGGCTGTGTGCAATGCCCTGTCCGGATCAATGTGCTGGTTATCTTCTCTGTCTTTATTATTTTCGTCTATATACATGGTGAGTACCTACCTACCTACCTATAATACAGAAGAAAAAAAAATATAGTCAGGATTTTGTTTTCTTGTTTAACCCAAGTTTTCATTTATGCAAGTGATGTGTGTTATGGAAAAAAAATTGTTTTTTTTTTTTTTTTATTTTTATGGGTGCATTAAGCACAGCATTGCAGTTTTCTGATTAAAATTATTTGTATATTCATCCCATATGGCTGTGGCGGAGGAGTGATGTATGTGATCCTTTGAACGTAAACAAAAACTAATAACCACTACCGTATACATATCTATGCTCTATGTATATCTAGCTAGATAATGGATATAGAACAGTAGTCGAATAATATTGGAGAGAGGAAAATATTCTATCCAAATGAAGTATAAAGAACTCTCTCCATAGATATAGACGAAACCGTACATTCAGTCTGCGATAAATTATCCAACAACATTTAATACGCGAAGGTTTTGTTTTTTGCAGTATATCTGCAAGATTAATTTGTCCAGAGGTGGTGGTAGTAGCAGTGGTATAGCGCTGCAATTTATCTGCGGTAATAATGTTTATCTTCTTTTTACTTTTATTTATTTATTTTTTTTTTTTTTTGAAAAACTGCAAAGATTATTTTGATATATTTTTTTTATAAGTACTTTGACTCCTTTCTCGTACATAGAAATATTTTATTAAAACGAATTTATTTAATATCAAAAATACTTCAGCAATATACCAAACATAAAATCAAATTACAGTGCTACGAAATACTTTAATGTGATCCTTTGACGCTGAGAAAAACATTTAAAATTGACATCCTTATTTGTGTGTCTACTCATATGTAGCTATCTAGTGTGTAGTAGGAGTTAGGTATCAAATCTGTATACAATTATAGAATATGATATACTTTCGTCAGCATATGTATGTAAGGCAAACATTTTTAACTAGTGGCGAAGTGTACAGTGCCGGCGAAAATTCTAGCAAATTCACTTTAGTCCTTAATAAAAACGCTAAGATTTTTGTAGTTAATAAATAAAACAACATATCTCAGCAGCACTTTGTTCATTTCTTCTTGTTCACCTCTTCTTAAACTCCTTCTCAACTCCCATACAATAGTTTTATAAATATAATATAATTTAATTGCCTCAATTTTTTTATGGCGACAAACCAGCAAAACACCCTGTAATTTATTTTTTTTCTGCTTTCCAATAAAAACTTCAATATATAGTAGTCCAATTATACAACAAATAATGGAGTCATAAATAAAATCTTAACGAAATATTTTATTGGATCTTCTTAGAAAGTAATGCGATTTTTTCTGCCACAATACATAAAATAATTGGGTGCATTTTTTTTTTGGGTGGACATTTTTTCTGTTGAATTTCAATAGTGGGAAGGGGAATGTGTATACCGTATATATATGTATGTAAGAAGCAGTTGCAATTATAAGAACTTTTACCAGAAGACTTTTCAATATTATACAATATCTACATTTCTACTAAAGAGTTCAGTGTTCCAGTAGAAAAATCAATATCAAGCTTGTTGGTTCAAAATGCAAATATGAATCTTTTACCATTTGTATTTTCCTCGATATAATTTAATTCATGTAATCGATCGAATGTCCTATATGTATTTAATAAATTTGATAGCCTACGCACAATATGGCGGTCGCCTTAGTGAACACTGAACACGATAGAAGAAAAATAAATACAAAAATTAATTATTCGTTGGACAAGACTTATTCGTGACGATTCATATTCGTATTCTTGCAAGGCATTTCGTTGATAAACTATTGTACATTTATGAGGATTTCCTTTTTCTTTATAGGATTTGAGAAGAAAAAAACCAAAAATTTATTCAAAAAAATAAAACAATTGCTTAAAAGCACAATTAATTTGACTTACAAATTCATGCGTTTGCAATTTCCATTTTTCTTGTGGATTAAACTCAATTTTTTTTGGTTATATATGTATAATATTATTATTTGAGTCAGGATTCATTGTCATGCTTACAGGATTATAATATTATGTAATATACACAGAAAAAGATAACACGCACGCGGTTTGCACGCGCACGCAACATTTCTATTTATTTCGAGTATACGAAAGAAGCGTCAAATGTCAGACGCTTGACAACATCATTCATATTGTATTAGAATTTATCCATTTGGATATCATATATAATAAAAGCACGTTCTATTTATTGATTGAGCATATTCTTATTTTTTATTTTTTTTTTCTTTGGGTGTTAAGAGGTAAAGAAATTTAGAACTAAATCCAAAATATAGTTCCAAAGATCTTATATTTATTTGTTAGAGACAATTATCTAAGTTCTATACAGTGCTAACAAGACTCGGTACTCAATTTTGATTCATTTTAAACATCCAACGTATAATTTTAAACAAAATCGTTAATCATCCTCTTTAAATATTCAAATCTATAGGAAAACTCGAAACATAAATAAAAATCTCTCTTTCTCACTTCGGTAGAACTTCAGTCCTCTGATTCCTAGGATTCGTGTTTTTAGTCATATTCTCCAATCATCTTCTTTTCTTTTTACCCTGTAATAATATGCATTCATCCTGATAATATGACCTACCAACGAATTTGGACAATGTCTGGCTCCCTTTGTACACATCGTCTTCGAATCATGGCTCATGGTATCTGATTATGCAGGTCCTTGTATAGGTCTAAAGATTTTTCGAAGAATCCTATAAACAACACAAGCAAACACATTCTGCTTTTGGAACCCATATGGACATTTAAATGCTCACCAACTCAATAGGTTCTAATTGGATTTTCTTACTTCTTACAACTTCTTCGTACTTCTTACTAATTAGATATAAAAAGACTATAAAAATGCCCTAAATAGAAAACTTGACAAATTTTACCAAATTAAAGAAAACAATAATTATGTACAATACAAAAAAAAAACCATTCCATTCGACATCGACAGTGACAATATTTACTCAATAAACAAACAAACAAATATAAAGTTGGGTGTCACAAGATAAGAACATAGCTTCGTATTTTGGAGACTACTTTAAAACTATTTTATTGAAGTTTTTTTTTTTTTATATTACCTACCTATGTATGTTGTTTTTTTTCTGAATAACCAACAAAACCAACGCACACACACTTAAGCTTTCAATAAGAGTATAATATCCAATATAAAATCGCACCCTTTATATAAATCCAAGGATAAAACTATTGTATCTGGAGTAAATAGCATTATGTAACTATTTCTATATTATGTACATTTAACCCTTTTTTGTCAATCCAACAATAAGCTAGCTTAATGAATAATAAATAAAAAAAAAATATTTTTTTTTTTGTTTTTTTGTTTTGTTATTTGGTTATTGGTACAACTCGTTATACCCCCATTTAATTCACAGCGACCTCTTCAAATATTTATTATAGAAAATATTTGAAAGAAAACGAAATTCAAACAAACACAAAACCCCATTACGACACACAGTGTTACCTAAAGGAGAAAATATTGATTGCGTAAATAAACACTTTCGGTGAATAACAAATTTAATTGGGAGAGTTTATATTAATTATACGGAATATAATGTTTTAATTATTCTACATTTATACTATATCCCCATGAGAAGTGAAAAAGGGAAGAAATTCTTATTTTTTGTTTTCTCCAAAAACAGAAATGTTTTCGTTTATTTTTGATGTTAATCTACAAGAATACACAAAAAAAGTGTATAGTATTATAAAAAAATGGGAAACCCTGCTATAGCTACATTTTGGTATGCCCGCATAAGTGTGACGGGTATTATAATTTTGGCGGTCCATTTCTAACATCATTACGGTAGGTCAATTAAATTTGTTGGTTTTATCGCTGCTCGATTTATCAATAAATTATTAGTCAATTATTGTCATGGTTTTTGGGTGGAATGTGTGCATCGTGCACGGGCGGCGAATCAAATATACATAAAAAAATAAAAATATTTGAAGCAACCTGTAATATAAACATTTAATATCAAATTGTTCCTAATACTTTTCAAAAATTCTGATTTGTGCCAAAATCAATCAAATTTATTATTTATAATTGGATTAAAATTATTTTGACAAATCAAACACATAAATCAATCAAAACGTTTTTCCCATTCCCGGAAAATATTCTAGCGGTTGGTGGCGGTGGTGATGGCATCGATTTATGTCAATATACCTACTTAAATATATTGAAAATTTATCAATTTCATATGCATTTGTCTGCATATATTTTCTACATTTTTACCCATTTTTACCCATTTTACATAAGAAGCTTGTCAAAAATATGTAAAGCGAAAATTCTTCTTTAAAACTTATAATAAACATTGAAGATTCGATGCTGGTTTTATATATATATATATATATATACATATAAGAATTACAATCCCCTGTTGCTGGCTGGATGTTGTCTGCTATACATACCGAAAGTAAATTTTATATGGTTGGCTTCAAAGCAATATAATGACAATGACACACAGGGGCATTCGCCATTCTTAAACATTATATTGACATTTTCAATGGTTTACACAAAAAGCTGGGATGTAGTTAATTTTCTTTTGTTAGACAACAACATTCAGTGTGTTTACTTATGTTTTGCCAGTTGATTTATTGCCTAATCGTTTATGGCGTGCAACTTTATAAGGCTTTTCTTGTCATGTCAGTTGTGAAGAAGAGTTTTATTTAAGTTTTGAACATGATTTTTTTTTTTTATTTTCTCATCGATTTCTTCTGTATACATACAAATAATATTGCTTGAGAGAGGGCATTTTCTTTTTGTTGTCTATGCTATACAATAATTCCAAGTTTATCTTAATTTTCATTAAATGAATGTTTCGGTTGAATAATTTTTTTTTACCATTTTCAGTTGAAATATTTTGATTTTCTTATTTTCCTCATGTTTTCTCAATAAAAAAAAATTATATATTGATCTCTTGATAACTCCATAAAAATCAATATTTTCGACATTTTAAGAACATATCTGATAAATCACATGTTCAGCTGCAAAACTAGTCGCATATTCGATAATAGATACTCAGTGTGTTCAATATTCGCTAACTTTTTATTAAAATGTTCTGCTAAACCATCACTATCAGTATCAAATTTTCATCGATGAATCTAATCCTGTACTAATCCTTTTTTCTAAATAAATTTAAAAAGAAGACCACCACATAAAAACTGTACCACATATAATCAAAATTCATTCCTTTCGAACTTATAATGGGCTATACATTGGAGATGCATAGCCCTCTCTCTCTATATAAACAAAACAACAAAAATGTTGACAGTGTCGGAAAATCATTCTTGCAGCTTTCGCATAGTTAAAAATAATTTTACAAAAACCATTAAATTATAGTTACTTTTCAAATAAATCCACTGTGTGAACATTGTGTTTGGGTAATCGCCACATTACACTGATCATAAAAAAATATGAGACAAAATACAGATTTTTCTTTTGTTGTAACATCTTACATAATATATTTTCATGTTACATTATCGCCATAAAAGTATTTTTATGAACGACATAAAAAGCTATTCAAAGACATTTTCATTTAAGCCGAAAACGAAACATACTTTTCAGCCCCATATATACTAAGTGTATGCATAAGTACTTAAGGAGTTTTATTAAAATATTTTCGTTTTTTTTTTGGGTTTTTTTTTTTTCTTTTTTTCTGATGACACTGCTGTAAATGTCGAAGTTGTTATTAGATTTCTGAATAGTATTGAAAGGTGGATTTACGAGAGTATAATGCGGAAATGTAACACATCAGCATACATATATACATACATATATATTTACGTACAGTAGTAGGTACTACATGCATATTATACTGCTGGCTGAGGGGCTGACTGACTTTCCCCATAGTTAATAAACAGGGATTTCATGGCATTTTCGTTATTTATTTTTATGAGTACACATAAAGTGCTGACATTTCCAAATTTTCACTAACAAAAAAAAAACAAAAAAAAAATACAAAAAAAGCGAAATTGTTTTTCACAGCAAAATCATATATATGTATATAAAGCTTGTTGACGAAAATAGAAAATCTCCAATTATTACTAATAATGATAATATTAATAAGACAGCCCTCCTTTATGTGGGATAGCAAACGTTAATCGTAATTGACATATAAACACATTTAATAGCAAATATAATATTGTTGTATGTTGTATCTATGTATGTTGGATTATATAACAATTTAGTCTTGACATCTTTTCTACCACAGCATCCAGTCGCCAATTAAATTTCTAATACACAGTCAATTCAGTCTTCCTCCTATAGTATGCACATGACACAAACCCCTATGTATCCTATAATATAATATGTTTCTACATATACATATATACATGTAAACAGATGAACACACACACGGTTATTATTATCAGGAAAAATATTATTTTCTGACAAACGTTAACAAGCTCCAATTTCGATATCCTGCCATTCTGTATATAACAAGCCATTGTTAAACTATTGCAGCAATTCAATTTTCAGCACACTACACAAAAAAAAAGCGCTCTCGTTTTGGCACATCAACGGCGAAAATAGATTGCAATTCATGCTGGAAAATCGTATAATTTAAGTAATGCGGGAATTTTGTGATGTTTTTATTTTCGGGCTATGCTTTTCTATATAGATAGATACATAGATACATAAGTAAGAGAGAGAGAGAGAGAGTTTGACTATAATGGTGTCTAAAACGTTTAATGGATAATATTGTTTGCTTTGTAATTGTTATGTGTACATTTTTATAATGAATGAGAGCTTTTTTTTTTGTTTGTTTTGTCTTTTGTTGAAGCGACAATTGTTGGAGAGCTTTTATAGTTGTGTACGAGTCGGCCAAAAGTGACCATTTCTCATGTGACTGTGACAACTTTTTTTTATTATCTTTCTTCTACATTCAGAATTTAAATTATGTTTTATTTTAAAATTACTAATATCGTTGGTGTCATTGGCGTTTTTGAGGGGGATCAGGCATTTTTTAAAATACATATCATAAAATATAATATATTAGAAGAATAACTCATAATTATAGTATATGGAATCAGGAAAAATAGTAAATTTTCGTATATTTTAGAATTAAATGTACTTTTTAATGGTAATATTACTACTGATAATTGTAGAATTCGTACATTTAATATTCTAATAATTCCATTATCAGATTTTTATTGTAAAATCCGAGTAATCATTTTCATTTTATTTTTAAATTCGTGGTTTTACTTATAAACGAGTAAAATTCAATGCACTTTTTTAGTACAGTATATGTGTTAAAAAGAATTTATATTGTGTCCTCCATCAACAGACGTCTATGATTAATCTTAATGTTGATGATAAAAATTATTGAAATTAAACTTTTTTTTTAGAACATAAATAAAAGACTTTTCAGACTAGGTATGTATGGATTGTGAAGTGTCCATTATTATTCTACTTTTAATTCAAGACTCAAGCCTTTCGGGAAACCAATGTAAAAATATTTTTCTTACTAAATATAATATCATATAACAATCGTCGACATTTTTTTTAACCTTTAGCCATTTAATTTTTGGACGATTTTGATAGTAGGTACAAGTCGGCACGGTCTAGAAAATTTACGTAAAAGATTTTTTGACTTTATTTTATTTAAACAAAATATTAAAAATCATTGAGTTAAGTTATTGTTTGTTCTTTATAAACACTTTTTCATTATTAATGTTAACTTGAGTTCTAATTTATTTTTTTAACTGAGAAAACCCGACCTCACAACGTACCATAACTTTTAACATTTAACATTTAAAGATTATAATTTTTTGATGCAGAAAAAAAATGATAAAATAAATTAAAAAAACCCCCATTAACCTTGCATCTTGATAATTCATTTTAAAAATTTAAAATCATCATTCTTAATAGTTTTTTTTCTTCTTCTAATTTCATTACGTGCAAACGAAACGAAGGATAATTGTGTGATGACGTTTACATTTCTGAAACTACAAAATATTTTACTTCCGTTCAGCTACGGCTATACGAACAGAACAAAACATTCTAGGATTTTGCATAAAAAAAAGTTGTCTTGAAAATTCGTTTATAATATTTTTTTTTTTTTTACATCTTTATGTAAGATAAGAAAATGCGGTAAAAATGTAAAAATATAGAATGAAGACTGATATACATACATACTTTAAGAATATTTTATTTAGTATCAAAAGATTTTCTGAAAAAAAAAATTCAATAAAAATCCAACAATCATAAATGAGACTCTCTCTGCTAAGAAATGTTGCTCTTTTCTTTAACATTTTGCACTTTAAGTTTAAATATTAGTATGCAGAAGATTGTGCGTGCGATATACGAGTACATATGTACGTACATAATGATTTCTCCTTAAGTATAACGGTGCTAGTACACTATTTACCCGTGTACTACCGAAATATTTTGGCTTGCATAGTTCGAATGCAAATATTTGCAAAATATTACAGGACTTTTCATGCAAATAAATTTTAATAAAATTTACAATTTTATTTGCACGTGTACTGTCGATTTTTTTTTGGTTGCAGATTAAAACATAAATTTATGTCTATGAATAAATAGGATTTTTTTCAATTGCATTGCAAAAAGCACTGAATTCGTCTAGAAGAAAAAAAGTCTTGCAATTCCAATAAATTTAAGTGAAATCATTTGGATTTTTATCTCAATCGGAATAAAATTCCAACAAATGTTATTAGGAATATTATGCAATACGAAAAATAAAAACTTTTTATAGTATTGGAGGTGATATTTTTGAACTTTAAATTAACTATTAATACATTTATCTATACATTTGCATTAACGTAAAATTAAAAAGTCCACTCAATCCTGCCACTCGAAAATTTTAATCCATTTAAACAAAACAAAACAAAACAAAACAAAAAATCATTTCACTTCTATGAGTAGATATGTACCTAGCATAATATACTTTTGTGGCAGCATCCGTTAGATTATTTTATTTAGCTGCATAAAATATACATTTCGAAACTTTGACAAAAAAAATTATCATCTGCTGAAGTGGGTACCTATACTGTGTGACAAATTTTTTTTTTTTTATTTTGGAGCTTAATTTAAAACAGTCCAAATTTCATGTCACATAAAAATACTTACACAGATACGTATGTATATATGATTTGTATATGTATGTATATATATATATTGCTGAAAGATGATAAAAAAGGAAGTTTATTCAATTTAAAAAATAATTTTTCAAAATTTAAATCAATTGTCGCTGGAAGTCAAGAGCAGAATATGATGATGGAATTAAAAGTGGTCGTCAGTATTCAGTACAATTTCAAAAAGAGTATAGAAACAATATATCAAAGCAATATATCTGATGGAGCTGGACAGTCTGACATAAAATAAAAGGAATTGTCATTTTTGCTATATTTTTTTAAGGAGAAATGATAAATGTGAACAAATACATAAAACAATATTATATTTATGGATTTTTTTTTTTTTTTTTTCATTGTGTTCTGTTTTAAGTGGTTTTTTTCTTCGAGCTTTATTGATTATACGTTGGATAAACTCATCAAATCTATTGTGACATTTAATTTGAGCCTTGGGGATTTAAGAGGCCAACACATCATTATTCATTATAGATAGATAGATATATAATATATAAAAATGTACATGCACGTACATTGTACAATGTACATAAATGTTTGTAAATGTAATCATAATAATTATTAAAATACAATTTATTTTGGTTAATGTACCTACCTACTATCTACCTACATGTGTAGATATTATGTTTAATGGAAAGCTTTCAGAAAGCTCAATGTATTAAAAATTTAATTTACCCAATGCAATATGAAACTGTCTCTTGATAACATTTAAAATATTTAAAAATTGTATTCTCTCTATTCTCAAAACGCTTTTAACTTCAATTAATAAGAGAAAGGAAAAAAGATCAAAGGCCCACATATAAGCCAGAAATATATCTACATAAATATATTTCAATGATGAGTTCAATCTCTGCATATGACAAAATGAAAATGTTCTTCTTTTGCTTCGGGAATTTTAAGGCAAATGAAAAAAAAAAAAAAAACACTTATCAGATTAAAATACATTTTGTAAACAAATTTTTTTTTTCTTTAATATTACTTTACGATATAGACTCCATTATTCAGCGATTACTTCTCTGTTCATTCTAGTATAAAATATTTATTTCCAAAAATTTATGTATTCTCTTAATCGGGGTTATTCCAATAAATTTACGCACCATACTGTTTATTATCCACTTTACATAGTCTTTTTAATGATCCAATCTTTGCCACTGTAGCATTTTTTTTTCATTACTATTTTCACCGAATAGTTTCCGGCCAAATATTAGCTAACAAATATAAATTTACCGAAATAATCCCTAATAACGTGAGTTGACGTATTTTTCGACACAGTGTCAACATAAAAGTAATATTTTTACCTTTAAAGTAAGATTACTTAATTATTTTTAACGGTAATGGTAAAATTGAACTTTTTTAATTATAAAACAATCAATGGATCGATCGTCAATTATAATATATGGAAAATTTTAATGAAAAAAAAATCTAGTTTCATGTGCCTATTGTTAGAGTATTTTTTTTTCCTGTTGTTCTAAATTGTTGACGTAAAATGTTCCTTATTGTTGACGTTAATTAAAATTTAAAATATTGCCGTTATTTTGTAGAAAAATTCATTAAAACTACAAAAAAATAAAATAATTATTATAATTAATTAGAAACTATGCGTTCTATCATAGCCTACTATATAGTAGGCTATGGTTCTATGGGTTCTATAACACGTACGGGGACATTTTACTAATTTGTAAAGTTTTTTACTTACTTCCAAAGTAAGATCAATGCCAGAAATCAAATTTAACTTGAAGTATTTGTATGTGTTTTATACCAACATTACATATTTTAGGGTGGTTCTTAATTAGCTACGAACAGATTTTTTTGTTTTTTTTTTTCATGAGATTCATACAGGGTGTTCTATTGTACCTTGTACGTATATGATATAATAATACTCGTATTAGAGTAATAATTTTTGGATCGGAATTTAAGCCATTTTTAAGCATTTCATATATAGTAAATGTGTGGAAATACAGGTTACTCTAAATATAACGATTACTCAATATAAATTACTCTAAATGATCACAAATCAATTGAAAACGTTATGATTATTAATTTTAAAATCAAATTTATGAAATATGGGAAAACAAATTTTCTTTCAAATTTTCCCAATTTTCTCTTAGATTTTCGATGAAAATTCCTTAAAAAAATCATATCTCCTAAGTTTGCTACTTCGAATATCTGTCAGAAAAAAAAATATTTGGCCTGCGGGTGACCATTAGGGTGGGACGTTTTGACAGAAAACAGATTTAAAAACTTCATATCAGTAAAAGATTTTTTTAAAAATTGTGACATTCGAGTTTGGCCCTGAGTTTACATACAAATTATAGCTGAAGCTTGTACGAATCCAACGACTATAGACATTTAGGTTAGTATTTATTTTGAATTTTTAAGCTGTTTTTAGACATTCCTAGCCATAGTAAATGTGAAATGATAATTAGAAAATACAAGTCACTTAAAATGTTGACAAACCAATTAAAAACGATAAAATAATTAATTTTAACCTCAAATTTATGTAATTTTTTGGTCTATCTTCATCTTGTACGGAAATATCGCACACACCCAGTATAAGATAAGTATTAGGAGTATTTATATTCATAAACAATGGAAATTAAGTTTCAAAAATTTACAAGAAGTTATGGTTTGTATGTATGTATATATGGGGTTGCTGTAGTATAGCATGCCATGCAAACAACAGGCAAAATATTGCTTAATTACAGTTCTTGGTTAATTAAAAGTTTTCTGAAAATGAAATAATTTTTAACTTTTTCTACGTAATTTAGAGTCGGCAAAAGGTGAGATAGAACTTTATTAACGTTTCATATCTGCGCATATTATGATTGTACGTAGCGTAAAAAATTTTGTGGAAAAAAAAAAATAAATAAATATTCCAGGAAAAGTTGTTTCATAAAATTTTAAACTAATTGGATATTTTTAATGAAAAGAAATAATGTGATGTGATGAACAAACAGTTTGTCTGTGTTTTTAAACAACAAAAGTTTGCGGTGATTTTAATTAATTTATTAATTTAAGGATACAATGAACGAATAAAAATGAATTATTATTAAATGTAGTAGCGAATAGTTGAATAGAGTCATTGAGTTTTTTGGATGTATTTTGATTAGGACTCAACCAACTGTGTTATGTATCTTGAGAGGGATGGATATTTCGAATATCTTTATTCGATAAAAAGATCCAATTTCATACTAGATGTCGGCGAAATCCGTCCCGTCCATTTGTTGATTCGGTCATTTCATTGACTTGACTCTATATTTGAACGATTCCAATGATTTTAAGTTGATCTAGGCGTAAAATAGTCCTGTTAATCTGTCTGTCTCTGATTTTTATACATACGATGGTACGGAATACATATTTTCATTTGTCACACACTGTCAATTGTCATCAAATTGATTGGATAAATAGGAAAAACTATTTTCCAAGAGTTTTAATTAATTAATTCTTCTTCTTTTATTATCTCTGTGTGTCATTTGTCCTTTCTTCACTATTTCCTTCCGAATAGTCTAGTCGCTCGTATCTGCACCCCAATTCCGTATTCTCAATTTGTACATGTCTGCTTCTACATTGTCAGTTCATCTAGATGAGGATCTGACTCTCTTCTCGGCTCACCCCAAGTTTTCCTGTAAATGCCATATTTTGCATTTGATTTTTGCCTAACTATGTCCTTATTTTAGATTAGTTCGTTGAGTTAGTTGTTCATCCTTCTTACGTACTTTACATCTTCCAGTCTTTTAGGTTCATATATTTTTCTAAAAATATTCTTAGGAATTCTTAGGATTCATGCGAAGTTAATTAATAAATAAAAAAAATAAATAACTTATACATTTAATTAAATAATAGCAATAATGTAAATACATTTAAGAGAAACGATATTGATGAATTTGATTGGGAACTGCTGACGGCGCCAACAACAACAACAAATAGTAAATGCGATCAAAACTTTAACTTGCACTGTGTGTATGTGAATGTTTATAGTTTAATGCATGAAAGTCTAATAATATGGGAACGATTTTCAAATTATTTGTAAGATTAAAGGCTTTTGATGAAGTAATTTTGTTGTATCTCACACTCAAGAATGTTCAAATGTTTGATGTTTCCACAATTCCTCCACCGACAATTGATGAACATTTTCATGGATCGAACTTGACGTATCACTTGAATCCGTTG
>JANSTT010018131.1:665-14679 GCA_026745375.1 Platyura marginata | reverse complement strand
GGTTTCAACCCCAGTCGGACTTGAACCCGGGACCTCCCGCTCCAAAGGTAACCACTCAATCCACTGAGCCATTTGGTACGGATGTTACCATTAACCACATCACCCTATTTTAAGATAACTTTAAAGCTAAGTATATTTTGTCAAAGCATCTAACATCTCCGAAAAATGGTCCCGAATTTTAGGAGATATGAAATTTTTTTTTGTTTGTATTTTCACGGAAAAATTATGTTAATTGTGCAAATTGATTGTTCCATTAATTAAATTCGGAGAAATTATTAAATTTTAAACTTTACAGTAGACCCTCGAAAACGTGAACTCTTAAAAAGTTAATCTTACGGATGTAACCACATCACCCTATATTTTAAGAAATATTTTCTATTTTCTATCGTAATGTTCCACCCTAATGATCAGGGGTCAGGCAAATATTTTTTTCCTATAGATATTCGAAGCATCTAACTTCGAACAAAAAAAAACAGTTTTCCGAAAGATGGTTCCGAATTTTAGGAGATATGAATTTTTCTTTGTATTTCGCAAATCTAAAGAAAAACTGTGAAAACCAACATTTCCTGTTCCTGGTAATTATCCAAATTGATTAAATTTGAGAAAAATTATGAAATGTTAAACTTATATATTACAGTAGACCCTCGAAAACGTGAACGGCTAGGAAACTCGAAAATATGAATATGGCACATTTGAAAATGTGAACAAGATTCGTATATATTCGTTGAATTTTCTTTGTATCGGAAAAATGAAACTATTTTCATAGTCAAAATTATGACTGAATTTATATTGAGTAAAGCTACGATTAGACGGACATTAAAAAGCGTCAATAAAATGAGAATGTGGCGTCACAAAAAATGGTCTCAATTTTATCATCATTTTCCTTTTCTCATTAAGCAAAATAATGACGATTAGACGGAATGAGACTTTAATGAGAACATTATGAACGCAAATTTGACGTCACGTTCTCATTTTAATGAGCGATTTAATGTCCGTCTAATCGTAGCTTAAAAATGACTGAATTATATGGAATAATAAATGTTTTGGGGAGACATGGGCACTTGGGCAGCCGGAGGCCCTAAATTTGAAAGAGGTGAGCTAATCTGGTATACGGACGGCTCAAAAACCGAGAACGGTGTTGGTATAGGCGTATACGGGCCAAATTTAAGGTCTTGGTCAGCCTTCGGTAAAAATCCAACTGTGTTTCAATCGGAAATCATCGCCATGGAAACATGCGTTCAAGAAAACCTGGATAGACACTACCAGAACAAAAGAATTTATATATTATCAGACAGCCAGGCAGCGCTCAAAGCCTTGGACTCCTGTAAAATCCAATCGAAGCTTGTACATATATGGGACTGTCTGGGACAACTGATAAACCTGGGCAGCACCAATAAAGTAACTCTTCTTTGGGTACCAGGACAGTCACCTTCATCGGTCCAGAACCATTTTGTGGACTGTCCATAGAAACAATCAGAAGGGCATCAATAGACGGGGTCCCAATGGGAAACCATCCTTGGTCAATGTCATGCGAAGAAATTCATAAATTTGCATTCTTAACAACGAGCTGACAAGCTGCTAAGGGCTCACAAAAACAGCCTCAGAATTTACACTGAACTATCTACAGGTCACTTGCCGTCTGAGATATCATCTCCACAAAATCGGGAGAACACCTGACCCTTCATGCATTTTGTAGTGTTCACATTTTTCCAAGTCTACTGTATATTTTGAACATAGTAAATAAATATAATTAAAATGTTCAGTCAATTGTAAATAATTTAGTTACGATGGAAATTAGTTTTTCAACCAATGAAGTACTTTTAAACATTTTCCATTTTCGTTTTTTTTTTTTTTTTTTTTTCTACTACTTATACCAAGACACAAGAACCTATCTATGTATGGAAAATATCAGCAACATAATTACACCAAGGGTTTCCATAATTTAATTTTGAAGTGTAGGAAAAATTAAGTCAAGACGCGAGAGCTTTTTTATTAAGTGTTTCATAGCGCCGATTTACACTTTATTGAATATTTAATACAATAGTTTAAGTATAATTTGGAAAATGTGTTATAAGAAAATTAAAAAAGGAAAGAAAGTATTAGAAAGTACTTAGTGTACAAAAAAGAAAAGAAAAGAAAATGCGTCTTTGCATAATTTTAAAAACAAAAAAATTCAGTAAAAATGATTCCAGATTATCGTATAGAGAACATTTTGATTGATGATTAAACCCTGAAGGAGAATTTAATGCCTCAGGATGTGAATCGCATTGATGAAAAGGGATTTTTGTTTGTGATGGATTTGTTGTGCTTTTTATGCATAACCCATAGATTTTCCACATGCAAATGGTAAATTATGGGTTCCACATACTTTTTTATGTAAACATCTATAGTTAGGTGTAGGCGGCCAGGGTTGTGAAGTAGGGTGGATCGAGAATTGCGATTTGTATATTATAAAACTTTTTATGTTCTATAACTTTTATTATATAAGTTTTTTCGATATTGTGAATATTAACAATAAAATGTCCATTTGTTTTTAAAATGGAGGCTGCTCCTTTTTCTTTAAAGATATCTTTTGAACCGATTGTCCTACAGACAATTTGTTATGATCAAATCTGTTGTATTTTAAATTATTTATAAATTATGTTTAGTTATTTTTTCTTCTATTGTTGATATTAACGAAGTTACATCCTTTTTTTAATGAAAATTAGACAATTTCATAAAACTATAGGCCTTTTGGTGGCAAAAGATGGCGACATGAAAAAAAAATTGTTCCCATATTTTTTTTCCGTCCACGAACAACCATCGCGCAGGCCCATCAATGTCCTAATGTAAAAATCACAATTCTCGATGCACCCTATTGTGGAGTCCATGCAGAAGGTCAAGGAAAAGGATTTTGTTGGCTTTCATATAGATTGAGTTAATTTGTTTTTGTTCAAGTTTTTCTTATTGACATATTCTGGAAAATTAATAGACAAATTTCCAAGACTTTTCTTTGGGCATATTTTTAGTTTTATTTTTTATATATGTGTGTGTGTGTGTAAGTATTTTTAACTGTACGTTTACTATTCTATAGCACCAAAAAAATATAATTATCCTTTAAAGTCCACCAACCAATTATTTGTGCTGACTGCAGTTGTGCTCCCATTATTAGGACGTTGACTTTAAACTTCAATTCGATTAGAGGTGTTCAAAAATAATGTAAGTGTTACGTCTCTAGAAGTTGAACAAGATAGACTGAGAACAATGTTGACAAATTCAGTTACATCTTAAATTTGTATACTTTCTCATTGAAAGCGAAGAATTTATTAGGAAAAATTTGTCTGTAAACCCAATTTTATATATACAATTTGAAATCTTAAAGAAAATGAAACATATTTTTGTGTATGTATACCAGGCACGAACGGTCCTTGGAAGTAAGGGAATAAGTGCTTGAGTAAACAAAATCACGTCAACCCAATGCAATCATAGTAGGTATAGGAACTTTGCCTCTTCCCGAGAGAGACGACCATAAATGATTTTAGTGTGTAGATTCAATATAGCCGAATAAATACTTTTGGTTTTTTCAATAAGGAATCCGTAAAAAAATCTTTCAATGACATCATTTGAAACTAGATATGCAAAGAATGAACGTAGAGTTAGGAATGTTGCTGTGCTAACTAATGAGCTTTAAGTCCTCATCTTAACTGATTCGAGTTTATATACTAAGCATACAGATAGTGAGGATTTTTCGAACAAACTTTCTGTCGATTCTACTATATGGATACGAGACACTTTCCAGGACAAAAGCACCATAACATCAAAACTCCAGACCTTCGTGAACAGGTGCTTATGGCGTCTAGACAGTAGATGTGAGGTGATCAGACAGGGTTAGAAAATGAAGAACAATAAAAAATCACAACTATTGAGAAGAATGATTACTCAGATTTGTCAAAGAAAATGAAATTGAATCGGGCATACACTTCGAGAACCAAGGGATGACATTGAACGGAAGTGAAAGCCTTGGCAATGAACAGAAAGCGATGGCGGTTTCTTGGCTTATGGAACGAGAAATGGTCCGATGATAACGATACAGATGCTAACATTTTAGTTTCGACCAATTCCCAAGAACAGTTCCAAAATAGAAAACGTATGTGGTGCTTCTTTTTTTTTCTCGAAAAATTGACGCTTTGTGCCTGATATATATGTAAATTTATTTATTACACTATAAAGGGCTAATTATATTTTTGGTGCATAACTAACCCTAATAAAAAGTATAAAGATTGTAAGAGAATGTATTTTCTAACAAAATTTCGAGAAAATCATCAAAATGCTAGAATGTCTGAAACATTCATGAAATGTTCCAACTCCAATTAACCATTAAAAGTATCTAACTATTCATTACACAAAATAACGAACAAATTTTTTAACCTGACAGAGTTCCTCTATGCAAGTAAAGTGCAACTTTATCTCATTTTTCTTATTTAATATACGTCCAACTTTCAGGGGGAGTTGAAATGACTCATCGCATAATAATGCTTTTAGAGAAATGTTGCACAGTTGTCACCTATATCTTCTATTATCATATACTATACACAACTTCTACCAGCCACCCCCCACCCTCCCAATTCTCATATAAATCTATATAGTTTGTCTTTTGATATTTATTATTGAACGTTCGACATTTTTCCTTCGGTTTATTTCTCAATAAAGCCATAGTTAAAATTATCTGTTTTCCCATTGGTCTTATATATGAAATATATTGTAACTGAAAATACACACATACATATATATATATATATATATATTTTGTTTGCAATTGTTTCCGTGTCTATACTTTATTATACTCTCTTTGGAAATATTCTAGGGTGGGTAGGGATACTTTTAAATATTAAATGAACAAAAGTTTTGTCCGCTAGTTCTTTTCAAAAAACTTGATAGGAAAAACCAAACAATATTATAGGTAGCTTTGTAGCTCTAGATATAAAAGAACTAGTAAAGTAGAATCTCGATAAGTCGAACAAAATTTTGTTTATACTATATGAAAATTTCTCGAAAACTCGAACACGCCACTCTCGAAAACTCGAACAGTTTCATTTATTGGTTTTTTTTATCGTATATTTTTACTAATATTTTACTTAACCCTTTCAGAACCAAGTCCAATATATTGGACAAATCTATTTTGATAAATTTTGTTCTAAGATTTTGTTTTATAAATTTTTAAAACAAAATTTATCAAAATAGATTTGTCCAATGTATTGGACTTGGTTCTGAAAGGGTTAAAATGCGATTTATGTGTTTGTGCAAGTTTAGCATTTTTATTGATGCATACAGTGGCGGAAAAAAGTATTCGGCAATATTTTTTTTTTTAATATAAATCCTCATTGTATAAACAATAAACATATACACACTCTGAACTCTCACTGGCGATAGTTGTCAAACCTAGAGGTACGATGGATGAGTTTAGCGTTGACAGTCTAAAGTGTTTTTGTGACGAACGGTATTTTGTTAACAATTTTGTTTAAACTAAAAGTAATTTTTTGTTTCCTATTCTTTTAATGATCCATAGGCGCAAATGGTTCTCATTTTCCCTTTGGAGCGGAAGGTCGCGGGTTCAAGACCGACTGTGGAATGAAAAAGGAAGTATTTTTCTCTGGTATGTTGATTTGAAACTGAGGCCGAGTGGTTGGATTGCACTTAAAAACAGTCTAAATAATGACATTAAAATGCGTTCAAAACCGTCCATGTTCGCTTAACAGTGGTTTGCTATGAAGTGGGCCAAAAACATATCAGTTTCGGGAGAAATATTAAATTTCTTTCGTTTTACAAGGACCAACAAGGATTAATTGTTGTTTTAATTTATTTGTAATAATTTGCATAAAAATGAGTTAGCGGGTATTGTATATAACCCATCGATTAGAATTACACCTATTGTATAGTACTCCAGTTACATTTATCTCAATTGATCTGATCTCCTTTTTTTTGTGTAAATATAGCACTTGAAGTGTTCTTTTTACGAAAACCTAACAAATGCTCGTTATTTCACCTCGTCATTTAAGCAATGCTATTTTTTTTTGTGAAAAAGCCATTATCAGACTGTTTCTAAGTGCAATCTAACCAACCGGCCATAAATTCAAATTACCATAACAGAGAAAAACATTTTCATTCATCAAATTAATAAATTTTATACACCCTTTGAAAATTGGAACAATTCAAAAACTCGAACAGGGAATTGAAATTTTCTGTTTGAATTTTCGAGATTCTACTGTATATGCATGCAATATGTATGTATGTATATGTATGTATAATAATATGTCCCTAACATGATGACTCCTTGCGGCAAACATCATATCAAAACAAAAACATTCTCCTTTTTCTTGTTTTTTTTTTCCATTCCTTATGCAGGGTATACGTACAGCAATACCCTCTCTCCTATATCATCTATACCTAAGTATAATAAGAAAATAAATTCAACTGGAAAACAACGTCACATTGAAACTTTAATTAATGTCAATTTTATGCAAAAGAGAAAAAAAACTTTTAATTCACTTGGTTTATTTAAATAACAAAAAAAAAAAGAGAGAGAGAGGGAGAGAAACGTGTTTTTTTTTGTCTTCTTTTAAATTCAAAATGACAAAAGGTGCATTATTTTTTTGTTTTTGATTTTTTTTTTTTGCGTTACACAGCAAGATGAGGAATGGTGGCGATTTTTGTTGTTGTTGTTGTTTTTGTTTTTTGTTTTTGCAGGGATGAACATATTGATGGGTGGCATATTTATATTATGTATTGTTTCTCATAAATAATGTATCAGTCCAAACAGTAATATTGTTCTTTGTGTTGTTGTTGTTGTTGTTGTTGTTGTTATTATTGTTGTTGTTGTTCTTCTTGTTTTTATCTAAATAACGAATATAAATCAGAATAAAATTATTGCCTAATAATAGGCGTTTCCATTTTATATGAAAGCGAAATTAAAACGTACAAGGGGATGATAAATGAGGACATATGATGGTTTAATTAATATCGCATTTTCGCTTCCGATTAATAAGTTTTTGGCACAAAGATTTATTACGAGGCAATAAATTTCCGTAAATTTGCCGAGAGGAACCTAATAGGATTTAAACGGAAACTTTCTGGTATTTGTGTCTAATGATATCATACACTAATAAGTTAAAAATTTATTGGTTAGGTAAGGTAATATTGGATTTTATGCGGATTGTTATGGTGGTTTGAACTAATTTTCATATAAATTTCATTTGTGGTGTCGCTTATACTCTCTTGTGATGTGATAAGTAAAATAGGGCCAAGATTGATATGGTAACAAGAATGAATTGTTTGGAATTTGAAATGTTTTCAGGCAAATATTTGACTTGTTAGTGAGTTAGAAAATTTACATAAAATTAGTTAAGGAATTAACCATATAATTACAGAGTAATTTATTAAGAAAGACTGATTATATTAAGAAAGAATATTTTTTTGATCAAATTAATAATTTTTCTATGGGATCTGTGGAATAAAAATAAAAAACAATAAATGGATAAATAAGAAAAAAGTTAATTTCTTAAAAATACCCCAGATCGATAATTTACGATCATATATTCTGCATAAATCATAAGATAACGTAAAATATCTTATCGACAATATAATATCGATGACTTTATAGATGTACAATACCCGCTAACTCATTTTTATGTACTTTTCAGGAGACAGTAAAAGCTAAAATTGTTTCGTTATAGCGCATTGAGTTAACGGATGGCCATTTGAAGCAATAAAAAAAGAATCGGTAAAAATGAGTTAGCGGGTATTGTATATAAGTCATCGATATATGAATATACAAACATTAATTTAGTTCAAAAATAGGATCGATTCGGTCTACAATAAGAACAATATAGCAAAAATTGGCCAACAATAAGCAATAAATGGTACGGATAAGAATAAGGGTTTGGGTATGTGTAAGGGCATGGGACCGACCAAATGGCTCAGTGGATTAAGTCGTTGCCTTTGGAGCGGGAGGTCCCGGGTTCAAATCCGACTGGGGTAAAACATGTAAATGTTTTTCTCTGGTATGTAAATTTGAATCTGAGGCCGGGTGGTTATCTCAAAAAAATAGCATTGCTTAAATTTCGGTGAAATAGCGAGCATTTGTAAGGTTTCTGTAAAAAGAACACTTCAAGTGCTACATTTTCCCACAAAAAAAAAAGAGATCATCAGATCAATTGAGTAAATGTAACTGGAGTATTATACAATAGGTCTAAATAAAGGCCGCAGTGTAGGTGATTCATAAAAAATAAAGGACATGGGGCAGACCAAATGGCTCATTGGCAGAGGTAATGTCTTTGGAACGAAAGGTCCAAGGTTCGATCCCTGTCTGGCAGTAAAGATATTAAGTGTTTTTCTCTCATACGGAGTTTTAACCTTGGACAGAGTGGATCGAATTTCACTTAAAAATGTTGGTCCCTAGCATCATTTTAAGGAATAACTGCCGGTTGTCGATTTAACGAAGGAAAACACTTCAAATGTTAGAAAAAAAAACATCTTGAGGTGTGAGAATTTATGGAATTTGACAATTGCAGTGCTTTCTACTAAAATATTCCAGATAAAGCCTATGGATAAAGGTTGGTCGTGTGCCCAGTAACCAGACATTGTAAAATAAAATTAATCGCGGCGAATGCTTTTTATGAGGGGTCAAGAGCCGATTCGGCCTATAAAACCATTCAAAGTAAAAGTAATATGAGGCAGGACAAGGGTAAGAATAAGGGTGCGGGTAAATGTAAGGATTAGCGTAATGGGTATATGGGTAAGGACGAATTCTTGAACAGCTTTTAGAAATTTAATTATGCAATTTTGTCCACAGTGTCCATGATAAATTCATTTTCTTAATTTTTTCTTCTGTTTCTTAATAAAAATCTTTAATATTTTTTTTTATTACACATAAAATATAGTTTTAGTTTGTCTTTAATACCTTTATAGCAAAAGAATTGAAACCCAAATCACATTATTCTTATATCAATAATATTATACAAAATACACTCCATTAAGAACCTCCAGAACCCACCAAAAAAAAAAATTCTATATTCAATTCACATATTATATTGTATATGATTGGATTGATAAATCTATATTTTATATAAATATATATACAGTACGTTGCCAATGAACTTGTGCTAGTGTCATATTTCTGTGAAAATGCTCCTACTTTTCCCATTTTTAATTGAGCTTCTAACATTTTGTCTGAGAGTCCCTAAAGAATCTTGTTTTTCAACAGATTTTATGACTATCCGCGATTTATGACCAATTTTTCTCCAGCTTGGTCAGATGCCCCTTCAGTCTGCAATGGCCTGTCAGGAGTCCCGTTAGCATCTTAAGTCTGTTTTTGCTAATTCTTATACTAACCTCGTACCTCTTTCGGTTGTAGTTCCCGCGTAGTATTTTGGATTGCCTTAGCCTAGGAAGTTCGCTCCAGAGCTTGGCTTTTTTCTCTTCTTCCTCTTTTTTCATTTCTTAAAGGATTATATTAGTTCCGATTCCACAGAAGGGCTCTGGTCCAATGAAACGAGTGGATGCCCCCTTTCTTACCAGCTTGTCCGCCCTTTCGTTCCCTTCTATGCCTACGTGCTCAGGCACCCAGTAAAGAGTGACTTTATTGGTTCTCCCTAGTTCGTTGAGTTTGTTTAGGCATTTCTGTACCATTCTGAAGCTGATGATGATGTCTTAGATCCATCGGTACATCATTTTATGGTCTGCCGTTCTTTTTGGTATGTTGTGGATTCTTAATCCCCTGCTTATCTTTGAGGTAAACCTTTTCTTAAAGTTCTATTCTTTCACCATTTCGTCTCTTGGTGCTTTAAGTATGGGGTGGCTTTTGAAGAGAGTTTTTCGGTCCGCTTGACTTAGATTTTTACCTTTCACCTCTCCTCCTCTACTGATAAGTACCATCGTCTCCTCTGCCGTTCTTTTTATTACCCCCTGCACCTGGTAAGCTTTACTCACCGATATAATGTACTAGTGTCACAAGTTCATTGGCAACATACTGTACAATACATATCCATTATACAGTTAGACACATACACTCATATACACACAATGTCAGCATATTCATAAGAAAAAATACTTCTCAAATACTAAGTAAAATGCCTTCATGAGAATAATAATAATTGTGTAAAGATCTAAATGTGTTATGCATAATGTAAAGTGCGGGCGTCGAATCATTAATCGTTTTGCTTGATCCGCGGGAATGTTGTTAATCTTATATGTATATGGCATTAAATTTATCAATTATATGCATGAGCTTAATGTAATCGTACCACAGGAAGCATAGAATTTTTTTTTTCTTTTTCCGTCGGTTTTGATTCTTGTTATTTTTGTATGAAGACTGGATGTCATTCAATATTCAAAATATTGAACACTGGATTTAGTAATGGCAAAGATCAGTGTAAATATTTAGAGAAATTTCTCTAAATTTACTAGACTAACCATTATATGAACCGAGACGTTGGGAATAATTTACATTATATTCACATATGTTTGATGAACACATCCATATTATGTTTTTTTTTGTTTTTTTTTTCTTCTTCATCTCGTTTGATTGTTAGTTACAAATTAATAATTCAAATCATGTTTAAGATCATAGGCTAGGCCCATAACATAAATCTTAAAATATATATAAAGTTATGTAATTGATAATATTTTAGATTATAAAAATTTAGTAGGTATTTTAACTGAGTGCATCGCCAAAAATTGAATCAATTTTTTTTTTTTTTACATAACATGTAGGATGCTGCCGATGTATAAAAATACACAATGGAAATGTCACAGTGATGTTTTACACATTAGGGTCGTCTCTAAAATAACTTCATAAAAAAAAAAGTTTCCGGTTGCACCATTGGTATATTCCTTTTATACAGTGGCGACTCGTGCGTATTATTGATGCTATAATCGTGGGTAATTTTTAAAACTTACGCCATTTTAACGAAAGCAAATAATAAAAAAAATTGGCGGTTTGATCAACATCTAATCCGTTTTTATGGTGGTTTTTTTTTTAAATGGGACAAAATTCTTAATATTCTTAATATTAAATAGATGATTTTGAAATTGTTTGGAAAAACAAGTTAACCCTTTAAGGTCTATACATTTTGAACATAAAAGGAAAGCTTGGGAGTTTATTGAACAAATTAGAAGCCGTTTTTTAAAATGGAACACAATTTTAAACCTTCGTAATATTAAATATATGATTTTGAAAATGTTGGGAAAAAGTTAACCCTTTAAGATCTATAAATTTTGAAGATAAAGGGGAAACAATGTTTATTTCGCAAAAAACTCTTCAAATTGAAAATAATATTAAAATACAAAGTTTCGAAACCATTTCTTTAACCTTCATCCGTCCCTCGGGTTTATTTCGACCCATAGTAATATACATCTTCAAATATCTTTCTAGTTATACACATTTTCAAACGGCTACTTTGTGATTTTGTTTTATATGTCCCCTGAATATGTATTAAAAAAATTCAAAATTTGTAACATAAAATATAAAATTAGTAACACCATGGGTCTAAAATGACCCACAGTTATATTAGCCCAAATGGATGAACTAAAGTACGCAGCCGGGTCATTTTTATTTATCGTTCAGTTAGCCATACGACAGACTCGGCAGACTAGATCTGAAATAATTTTTCATAAATTTTTTTATCCAAAATGTCGTAAAAAATTAGAAAAATTAAAAAACACCCACCCAAACATAGACCGAAAAACAATTACAAATACAAAAAAAAAAAGTTCTACAAAATACCTGCGGATCGATTATTCAAACTTGTGACATAATATCTCAAGTTAATTTTTATTCATAAATTGATTACTTTCAAACATCTGGCTTTACTTAACTTTATTCGACTACCGTGACGAACGATACTGCTGCTAAGCTTCCAACAGAACAGAATCTTAATCTTTAATTTGAATTTTTACTAAAATTTAAGTTAGAAATATTGCTCAAGAGAGAGAGAGAGATAAAGAAAGTATTGTCACATTTATTATCGGAAATATCTGGGGAAATATGTAACTTGAAATATCTGAGCAAATACAAATTGCTGCAGTTAGTGTAAAATGTACTGCACACCTGTGTCTCTAGAGTGACCCCGCAAGGATTATTGTCAATAGATATGTAGCCATATGTGTGTATGTATAAAGAACATTTTGGTCATCAATTACTTTTCTTACCAAAACATAATTCTGAAAAGTTTTAGAAAGTTTTGCGACGATGATTGCCAATGTATTTTAGTTTTTAGCTCTTAGATATTATAGATTTCTTGAGAAATTAATTGTTTGTTGGGAATAAAGATCCGTCATTTGTCCCCTTATTTCATGGAAAATTGGAATGCGATTTTTTGTTTTGTACAAACCTTTTTTGAACCTTTAAAAATTTTTTTAAGAAAGATTTATAGAAAAGGATAATAAATTCACAATGTATATGGCCTCTTTCCAAGGTTGTTTAAGTAACAAATAATCGAAAAATACCTTAATTTGTTACAAATGTGTAATTTCATAATTTTGATATAATTTGTTACATTGGTGACAAGTAGTTTGTTATTAGTTTATAGATGTAACAAATAATTTGTTACATTGGTGACAATTTATTTATTTGTTATTATTTTATAGATGGAACAAATAATTTGTTACATTAGTGACAAGTGTTATATTTATTATTATTAATTTATAGATGTAACAAATAATTTGTTACATTGGTGACAAGTGTTTAATTTGTTATTAGTTTATAGATGTAACAAACTAATTTGTTTACTTTATTAATCCTGTCCAGGGTTGTTAAAATAAAAAATGATCGATAAAATACCTAATTTGTTACAAATGTATAAATATTACACGACGAAAATCAACTTACATTTGCTACATGTATTTATTACCAAAATTTGTACCTATTTTTCAACCCAATGGTTGTCGTCAATTCGCCACTCTAAAATATTTCGGATTTCGGGTCATTTCATGTATCTGTCAAACTGAATTGGACGGAATCGCATTAGTTTGCTACAATTGCTACATTTGTTCCATTTCTTACCAGTTTGTTACCATTTGGTAAAAAATGTAACAAATTCGAGAAAAAAGTGTTACTTTAACAACTCTGTTCTGCCCCATTCCCTATGCTCTAGAGTTGGACCTAAAATTCTTAGAATAAGTTACTGAATATTAGAAAAAATATTTAGAAGTACTTAATTTAAATTTTAAGCACAAAAATAAAAGAATTATAAAATTTATTCTTAATTCTTAATTATAAAAATATATAATTAGTCATTCTCTCGACTTATAAAAATAACTAAAAAAACCAGTAACATTGAAAAAATAATTTTTTATAGATTTCCATAAGACTTTCCCAACGACGACTGTATTTTATCTAATTGGGAATGCAAAGATTTTTTGTAAATATTTTTTTTTGCATCTAAATATCCACTGGTGCACGGATTATCATATAAAATAACGGTACTTTGGTTTAAGGTAATGCCATTAAAAGGGAATCGTTTGTGACACAGTAACCTACATTGTTGGTAATAAATTGTATTTTCCAAATTGGGAAATTTAAAACTTTCCAGTAATTAATGCATCCCCAAATTAAACGAATATCCTACACAGCAATTTTGTTCATCAGTATTTAAAATCATCATTATATTGAATAAACCTGCACTCAATTTATTATCATGCTCTCAATCCATTAGTTCCACACAAAAAATGCAATTTATCAAGATCTATATATAACCGTGCCGGAATTTTGAACTTTTCATTTTGCTAATCTGGCATATTTTGACGAAAAATGCTCTTTCACATTCAATCCCCACTGGATTAATTTCGTATCCATATTATACACGAAATCTAAAAATGTTTGCTGTAACTAAAATAATTTTATTAAAATGTAAATTTTTTAACCTTTTTCCGTCGATATTGATACATTTCCATTTTTCATACCCCCCCATGGCCCATGTACAAAAAAAAAACAACAAAACACACCCAACACACACCCAACCCCCCCCCCCCGACCCCCCTC
>JANSTT010018130.1:0-14680 GCA_026745375.1 Platyura marginata | reverse complement strand
TATATACAGTAATTTATTCATTGTTTAAGTACCTGTAGTTAGAGCGAAACTATATTTTGGGATTTTAGTGGATTATTATTTGTGTTGTTGTTGAAGAGCACACAGTACGATCAATTTACGTTAGGTATGAAGTTTGTTGAAATATTACATTACATTTTTTAATATGTTAAGTAAAGTATTAATTATTATGTTTTTATATGAGATAAGTATATCATTATTTGTGCAAAGTATTTTTAATTTTCTGGAATAACAACATATGGACAATTGTTAAAGAAGCGTTTAAGATTTGTTTAAGGTGCTGTATAAATTCTAAATAAATAAATAAAAATGAGTGTAATGTCTGCACTGCGACTGAATTTCTTTTCTGAGAGCTGAATTTAATTTTTTCTACAATAAAATATGGCGACTTACAAAATATTTCAAATTGCAATGCAAAAGCTTCAAAAGAAAAAAAATGAATCCATTGGACACCGCTGAGCAAGACTTTTACAAACAATAATCTTTTAACGAAAAAGTTTTTCAATTTTCATTATTTTTTTTGTTTTTTATTGTTTATAAAACGAAGAAGGTCCATAGAATTTAAGCTTTTTGAGAAAGGTGAGTAGGTTTTAGAAAATTTTTGGTTCAAAATGTATGGACCAATAAAAAATGCTGGAAGTTTAAAAATACAAAGTTTTAAAACTATATCTTTAGTATTAAGAAAATTCAAAATTGTGTCTCTTTTTAAAAAATCGCCAATAAAATCGCCCAATTTTTTTAGAATAATTCTCAATGAATAAAAATACTTATTTGAGTTTAACACGTATATTCTCTCTTTTTACTCTGTCTACAATTTTAATTAGTCGTCTCCCTCAATCAGCGGATCTTAGTTTAAGGTAAGGAAACAGCAGTTTACCCAGCCAATACTGGCGTAAAGCAAACTGTTTATCAAAGGATGTTCGGATGGTTTGTCTTAACACAGTGATTGCCATGTCGCGACACTCAATTCTTTGATTGTGTGAAATTCGCCTATTTCATATATTTAGTCGCAAACGAACTTTCAGATGGGAAGGATATAGTCGCTTGCGCAACAACATTGAGAAAAAAATAACACCCCAGAGAGAGATAACCAGATGATGTAGGGGATACTGTATATCAAATATTTTAGCATGTACCAGATTTCCCATACTAAATTTTATCGACTAAGTGTCTCGTTGTCCTCATCATTGAATATTTTCAATTTTCTCTGGACAAACGACCAAAGCGGACATAAAAGCAAGAGTATGCTTGATTTTTTTCTAAAATAGGTGAATTTTTCCCTCTTTGAACATTCACTGTGTCGCGGCATGGCATTGGCAGAGCCAATACTGACGTTCTTCTTAGACGGTGGGAAGTGAATTCAATTTGATATCGAAGGATTTCAGCTATTTATACCCTACCAGTCATGGGTAGGTATATTAACAGCTGCGTGGTGGAGAGAGGTTAGGAAGGGAAACATATGATATGGTTGGGTTTACAATATAATTCTTAATTCTATATAATATTTTAAAATATGGGTTTATAAAATGAGTTTGTTATAATTTTAATTTTTTTATTTTGAACACGTTAAGCTGAATAAAATTGAATTTTTTTGAAAGAAACGGTCCAAAAACTTTTATTTTCATAGGGATTATATGCGGAGTCCACTGGACTCACTTTTGCGTTTGTGTTAGGGTTAAAAAGATCTTCCAAACAAACAAGTTTTTAAAATGTATCCACCCATTCTCCACATAATTATTTATGGTTAATATCTCATATCCATATACATTTTTAAACCACAAATTCATACCTCTTTATGTTTCCAAAATCTTTTTAAATAAAAGCTCTGTAGAGGTATTCTTCAAAATGGCTGTATTAAGATTATACCATTTCCCTATACCTAACTAAACCATTATCAGCAAAACGACTTTCGTTTTACCTATTAAAGCGTTATAAACGCTATGTTTAGCATGCCTTCCAGACCTTCTATGAAAAACTAGAAAATGTAAATTCAATGTTTATCGCCATGGTTTCTATAAGCTAAAGAGGAAGCAAAGGAAAAAAAAACTCTGAGATAAAAACCGAGAGCAATAAAAACCCAATTGTATTTGCAAATTACATTTTATTTACAATTCGTGCAATATTCGTTGTAGTTGAGCTCACGGTGGCTTCTATTAAATCCTGCTTAAATCCCTTTATATATTTATTCGATATTATGCCCTTTTTTTATACAATCCATTGAGTGTGTTGACTACTTTCTATCACAGATCACGAGTTGAAATTTGTTAAATGTGGTATTAGATATATGGGAGGAGGTGTAGAGTATGAGTTTCGAACTTTTTTTTTTTCGTCTTCTCCTCACAAAGTTACTTCTTCTTTATTACTTTTATACGTTTTGATTGTGACCTTAAACCTAAACTTTTTTATATTTAGTTCGGTTTTTTTCCTTTCCTGTAAATTTATCGAAGAATTTTAATTTTCATTAAGAGGCTGTTGTTTTTTAACTTTTCCAGTAAATCAGAACTTTATCTGAACATTTTATACGTATTGACTTTCTTTACGAACAAGTTAATAGAGATAGGAGAGATAGATAGATTAGATAAGGAAGGATTGAAAAGTGATGGAAAAAATTCAGAGTTTAATTTTTCCATTGCTAAGAAGCGGTACCTCGCCTATACTGGCATGACCACCTAAAATATGCAAATCGAGTAAATTAAAATAAGAGAGACCGGAGGCACGTTCTGAGATAAAAAAAAGTTCAACCTAAGTTAAGTCTGACAAAAAAATGCTATATATATGTACCTACCTAGTGAATTGTTTATCCAAAATATGTTTATGTTAAAGGATGTATCTAAGAAAGATTTAAAAAATTTGGAAATTAGAAATTCACACGAAAATTGGTACTAGGATCCCTAAAAATGACGATCACTCATCATTCAGTCGGCGTAGACCTTAGTTTGAAGGAGTTTCCACATAAACAAGTTGAAAGACAATTAATCTATAATTTAATTACGCCATAAATAACTTGCCCTTATCTACCCTTATACGGTGAATTTAGAAGGTATTTCTTGTTACAAATTAATGCATAAAGTACGATTATCATTACTTACTCTCAATTAAATTCAAAAATTAATTAAAATTTTGATGAAGTTATAGCACAAACCATAGCATTAAAAGCAACGCTATAAAATTTCGAGCTACATATAGTATAAAAGTTTATATCTTGTATAAGAAATAATGCGGCCATGACACATTATTGACTTACATGTATAACTGTATGTACATTGTACATACCTACATATACATATTAGGTAGAAATTAAATTTATATATATATATATATATATGTATATGTACTTTATATACATCCTATTGTATACAAGTACATAACCACCCCTTATTATAGAGATACAGTCAATAACGGAGAAAGTGAAGGTGAAAGTTATCGTTTCTCCAATAATTCGTTAAATTTATGAAGAGTTGATATCACTGCCCCTAAAACTGCATTACAGTTACTGCGCACAATCAACTCCAACAACATAAAACATAAATTGCACCATAAAATGATATTAAAACGAAGGGTGGTGTAATAATTGCGCCATCTAGCAATATTACCAAATGGAGCTTTTGTAAAGCTTTTTTTTATTATTATAGAACGATGTGAAATTGAAAGTTTATTATTTCTACAAACAATTGAAGGATGAAATATTCGCAAACGTTATTCAAATCAGTTAACATGTATATACCTTAATAAATGTTTAATGTACATAGGTGCATGTACATATTTACATGTGCAATAAAGTCGTTAAAGAATAAATCCTTCATAACTATAATTTGGATAATTGTTTAAACAGAAGAATCAAAATACATATATACAAATATACAAATTCAGATAACAGCTCTATTATTGTTAACAGAGAAAAAAAGTACAAAGCAATAATTGGTTTGAAACTTTAAAATAATTTATTTTTATTCGACAGCAACAACAAAAATGACTTATAATTGGTTAAAGGTAAACCACATTAGGATATTTTCTTTTTTGTTCAATTTTCCATTAATCACCAAATATTTAAATTCAATGAGATACAGAGGCGACTCGGGAGAATTATTGATCCGATGACAGTAATGATTTATTTATTTTTTATTTATTAGAATAATTGAGTCCATAATAGAAAATCCAAGTTATGGACAATATACTCAAACTCATGTATAATATCCCATGTAGAATTTTTCTACACAATTCTGTCGCCGTTGCTGAATTGTGACGGCTTTCTGTAACAATTTCGGTAGTTGTGTTTGAATTGTTACTTAATAATGACTCGAAATGGGTAATACGCCGTTACTACACTATTTGTCTAGACGTTACTACACTATGTTATTAGTTCATACACATCATTTACACATTATTAATTAACGAAAACGTAACAGTTTAGTTGTTGTTACGACTCGTTGTTACTAAAAGAACCAACTTCATACACAAACAAGAGTAATTGTTTTCAAAACAGAAAATATGTTTAAATAAACATTATTATTTCAGCAACAATGTTACCACACTTAAAAATATTTATTCTTTGAAATATTGAATATTTAGATGTAATGAAAATTATTGCAGAATAAAATGTACTCATGAAAAATAAATAAATTCATCAATTTTGATGCGATTTAGAGTTACTTCTAAAAATACCCACTCGCCCACAATATAATTTAATTTTAGATCATTTATTTCTAGATAATTCCAATATATTAAAAATGTCATAATCGTCCAAAATAGCTCTAAATAATAATTTTAATAGATATAAACAAGAAACAATTTGGAAAAAATGTAATAAAACTTCCACAAAGTTATTAATTTTTATGAATGTACAAATTTTCACTTTCATTATAAAAAATATTAAATATGGCATGATATATTTTCACAGATAGTCGTAGCATGTTCACACAAAGTTTAAACATTAGAAAATTAATGTTTAAATAGGTAAAATTATTACTAGCTGGTTAAATTTCAGCAAATTTGTATAAAAGTCGTAAAATAATATCGATAACTAATAATTTTCTGTGCATTCAAACACTTTGTTTCTTAAACCTGTAACAAAGTCTTGAACTTGTAACATGATAACTAAAATAGTAAGATTTTAACCAAGTAGAAACAAAAAGACGAATATATTACCATAAATTGTAACTGAAAAAAAAAACACAAAAAGAATTGTAACTTTGTTACGATACAACTACCTAATAATGTGCAAACTTGCGACTTGTGTAGAAAACAAAAATTATTTTGGTTGTAGTGTCGTAATAGTTACTATTAGTGTGATAGTTATTACTACTTACAGCAAACTTTGCAACCAAAATGCTACATGGGATGCTTTCAACATAATTTAGAAAGATTATATATTCCAAAAAATATACAAAGAATAAAGTTAAAAAATAAAATAAAAAAAGAAAAGAAAATAAAAAAATTAATAAGAAAAAAATAAAAACAAAAGTTAAAAATAAAAATTAAAATAGATGCAAAATAAAAATTAGAAATAGAAATAAAAATGTTAATAGGTTTTAGCATTAAAATAAAACAATAAAATAATGTAACGAATAAAAATAAAAAATTAAAGTAAAAAAAAAAATATAAAAAGAATAATGAAAAGAAAAATAATAGTAAAAAAAGGAATTAATAAAAGTAAAAAATTTAAATAAGATAAAAATATTAATAAAATTTATAAAAATAAAAATAAAAATAATTAATTATGAAAAAAAATAACAATTGAGAATGGGAATAATATGGAATGAATATTATGATGGAATAAAATAACAAATAAACTGAGGAGTTTAAAAAAATAAACAACATTTTTAACTTCCTTTTAATGATATTGTTTCGAAAGATTATTTGAAATTTTCCTCATTTTTGGCAAATAAAAAGTTGATCTCCAACCAACATTTTTTTAAAACAGCTTTCTTATGATTGTCTACAAATCCCGTAAACAGAAGTAAAGGTACACGGCTTCAACATTTGCAATACCAAGCGGCTTGTTCACAAAAAAACGCGCCACTTCCAAAATTTCCTATCGCTAGCTCAACGCGTTCAAAAGTAATCAAGTTTAGCGACACTTGCACAAAAATTTTTATTCTAGGTTTACGATTAAAAATGTTCAAAATTTTGAAAAAAAAAAGTAAAAACAAAGCTTCCACTTTATATTTTTTATACAGTGTGGAAGCAAAATGGTTTCTTAATTTCTTCGAGCCAAAATTGGTGGATTTATTTAACCAAAACCAAAAATACCTAATTATTTTCAACCATAAACCAAACCTACTCGAAAATTCTAAGAACGTAAATAATGTGAACAAATTTTGTATAATTTCATTTCTCTGCACCATTGTGATCTGATCGGCTTCTTAAAAGGACCTTTTTAGAAGCACTTCAGTCAGATGCAATTTATAATAATTCATTTTTTTCCTGATAATTATTATAAGGTTGCATTAACCTGTAAATAAGCGGATATGGGCACATATAGGAAACTCCATGACAATGACAGTGAAATGACACAAAAAAACAACAAGAAGGACTATAGCTAGTTTCGCCACTGTCAGCAATATTATTCAGAATAATATCTATTTCAGTTTTCAGTCCATCCAGTGAAATTTCATAAAAACCTTTATTACCAACACACCAGCACTCCATATTTACACATATAACAATCCTTTTTAATACTCAATCCTTTTAAATGGCTACATAATTTTAATGTATAAAATATACCAACAATTTCTGTACATATATCCCCACTTACATAATATTGAGTGTTTTGTTTGAAAATACCATACCATATTTCCATTTTCTTTTCACTCCATATTTTCTCTTGTTTACTATATAGTAAGATCGAGCAACAGGTTCATAAAACATGTGCATATCAGTGATACGTTATCAAAGCAACTCACAATACCCGTTCTCTCTCTTTCTCTCTCTCTCTCTAATTCTCTGATTTCGGATTAACATTTCCGAATTGAAAAGGATACTCTCACATACAGCAAATATCTCACGAATACGAAGATCGAAGAATTTCCATCGTGTAAAAGCTCCGATTGGTGTCGAATAATTTTTGTTGGTCGTGTCTATCGGTCGTGTATCCTCAGGGCGAAAAATCGGAAAATGACGGTTTCATTAAGAAAACTGTTTAGTTATTTTGTAGGTCGGTACACGAGCGGTTAGATATTTTAAAACGCTTAAAATTAAGTCGTTTCAAAAAACCAAACATATACTAATAGATTATCTATATTTCTAATAATCATTATAGTGTTTTAACAAAGCTTTGTTGTAATTAGCTTTTAAGAACAATAAGCTGGGGATATTTGTAAATTTAAATTAATTCAAATATACAAAAAACAAAAAAAAGATAAGAAAAGAAGAATCTTTGATATTTGATGTGATATTTTGTGACAATATTATTAAATCTATGCGAAAACATTTTGTGCTTGTACTGTCATTTTCATATGATGTGCTTTGGAGGGTAATTTATATGCTCTAGCCGCCTAGGAGAATCGTATGGGTCTGTGAACCTAATAAATATTCGTTATTGTAACGTGGTGGCTATATCATTGGAAGTTTGTGTGGTTTATTCTATTTTTTGTTGTTGTTTTGTGTTTGGTTTTTTTTGTTGTTGTTCATTGTTTTTTTGCATTTCACCTCTTTCTCTCTGTGTGTCGCATTTGTGTGGGAATTTTAATACGGACGAGTTAGCTATTTTAAATTAATATTTATATAGTGAATATTAATTATTGTACGGTACATAGTTATTGAAAATAATTTGATGGATATGATGATGCAGTGCAGTTTATGTCAATAGATTATGGATATATTTTTTTTGGAATATTTGGATTACAGTGTTTGGATTTAAATTGGATATACACATACGTTTAATATATATATATATGTATATATACATATATATATATATGGCAGCAAAAGTTTTGAGGTAAATTATTCGTTTTATACACAAATTTTTAATTTAAATTAACCAAATATGACAAACCTGCTGTTAATATTATAAATTTGTTGACAATTTTGATCTCTTACATTAAATTTATTGACATATCCATACAGACATAAATTGATGCAATACTTACGAGAGTATCTATGTACATGTCATGTCAATAAAAAAAATATATATACAAAGCCAACAATTTATATTGATGTCAACATTATTATTTATTTAAACCATTTTACTATAGATAAAGAGATGCAAAGAAATTACTGTAGAACTTCGTTAATCCGAACTAAGTAGGACTCTAGGTCTAGGATTAATAAAAGTCCATATTAAAACAAATTTCCTAAAAAATGAGTAAATGAATAATTAAAACAACACTAAGAATTTCATTCTTGAAGAAATTCCATAAGTAAATAAATCTATAGGAAAGAAATCAATTGCTTAAATGATTATTTATGTACACCCGTCCCTCGATTTTCACCGCATTTGATTTACACGGTTTCGCTTTTACACGGTTTGTAACTTTAAAAAAAAAAATCTTTTATTCCTATTATTTTATATTGAACGCACTTTATTTAATGTTGTGTCTCGTTTTACACGGTTTCGATTTAGATTTGTAGCGAAACGTATCTACCGTGCAAATCAAGGGATAAGTGTACATAAGTCATATACAGTTTAACTTTAAGTTATGTAGAACATGACGGTTTAGGCTCATTCAGAAGCACTCTCTCTCTCTCTCTCTCACAAAAACAATAGAAGCGCGATAAATGTTTAGTTTTCAACAGTTTCGCACCTGCAATTTAGCTTTTTAATTGGGTTTTTTGCTTTCTTATCTTTACTATTTATTTATAATTTTTTTTTTAAATGCCTGTCTGGATTAAGCGAAGTCTTGTATAAGGGAGTCCGGGTTAATGAGGTTCTACTGTATCTTAAACATGTTTAAAATGGAATTCAACTTTAAAATTTAAATTACTTAAGGCATATGTGTTTGTATGTCTATATGTATGAGGAAAACTTCGATAAATGCGACATCCTGCGGCATACATTTTTAATTGATGAGTATTAATACCTAAAACCCAACATAATCTGACCGAAATTAAGTAAGAAGGGCATTTAATTAAATTTGAAATATTCACCAGAAACTAATTCATCTTATTTTAGAGCAATCAATCAGATTTTATCAGTGGTTATAAAGTATATGGTTGGAGTACGGTATTTTATTGTACATAAACGACTATTTATTATATGAGGAAATAAGAGAAATAAAATTGAAAATGCTATTTGATCAATCTGATTTAGGGTGAGAGACCTTTCGGAGAATTTTCGCGGTAATTTATAGAAATTGACTACAAAATTGTTCGTATTTAACCCTAAAGAGCACAAAAGGGTGCCTGTCGAGCACTGTTTTGTTTTTTGTGTTCGTATAATTATTTTTTTTATGCCTTGATCAACTAAAACTTTTTTAAAGGAGACGAGACAAGGAATCCATACAAAAAGTAGGGTTACGTTCTAAATCTTGATTGATTGATTTTGATAGCAGTGTGATTTTTTATGAGTCGAACTTGAACCCGGGACCTCCCGTTCCAAAGGCAACCAAAAAGACTTATCAAATTTTAATTGAATTTGAATGGTTTTCAATAAACTTTTAGTAGAGTTTGAATGGTTTTCAATTAATTTTTAAAGAATATTTTAACTGAAAAAATTAATATTTGGAAATTTCAAGACCGCGTTATACGAAACTGCAACCGCGTTGTACAAGGGACGTCTAAAATTCCAAAACCGCGTTATACGAGGAACTCTTGTATCTTAAAAAATAAATAGCAGATGAAATTTAATCCAAAATTTAATTTAGATATAACCCACATCCTGAATGCATATAACTCTTATCCTGATGTATAAACCATATCCTGATGATACAAGTTCAAATAAGTCATCAATCAAAAAATTGTTAGTTTAAGAAAAGGAACATGTTATGGTTATGGTTATGAGGGGTGTCTGTGGGCCAAAAAAGGGAACATAGGAGGAACACCATTCACCATTCAGTGTTTTTAATATTTACAAACGCGATTTAAGTTCAGTATAATTTTAATAATAATTAATAATAGTAATAATAATAATAAATAATAATAATAATAATAATAATAAGTATAATTTTTAAATAATAAAAAGAAAATCCCCAGGAATCGTCCTGTTATTCATTGTGTTTGATTAATTATTAGTTATCGATTTTTTCTCTTCGTTTACCATTTATAACATTTTCATTGGCTAAGGATGTGTGCCAATGCCAAACAAACAAAAACTGACATTTGCAAATTATTAATTGCCAATATTTTATATCGCATTTTTTATACTCACCATGCAATAAGCATTCATATTTGTTTCATTTTTTCGCCATCATTTTTAATTTTTTGCGGGAAAATTCTTTATAGATATCTTCGCAATGAATAAACTAAGTACAACATCACAGATTGCTGACAAATACCAGAATTTGTCCATACTGTTTTTGTGTTCGAAGACAAAAATATGACAATTAATAATTTAGAAATGTCAGAATTTGTACATGCTGTTTAGCTAGTACAAATAATGACATTTCAGAGTGTTGAATATAGATGTCAAAATTTGGAAGTGTCAAATTTTTTTCGTTTACAAACACACCCAAAGAATCTCAGTGACAGCGATTGGAGGTGAGAATGAAAATTGACTCGTTATATCAAAATTTACTTTTACTTAATATTGCTGTAGATAAATTTTATAGCGAAATTAAAGTAGCGGTCTGATTAGATTAAGTATGTATTTCCTGTAAACTATTCTTTTACACCATTATCAGATTGTTACTGAACTAAATGTCTTTGATGCGACTTTAAAAATGTCTATGAACTCTCAAAATCAACTAGTTACGTATACAATTTTCTAAATTTTGATAAATTTTCTTGAGACTGATTTTATTGAACGTATGGCTGAACGCTACGTATATGTAGGTAATGAACTTTGGCAAATTCAATCTCTATATCACTCTAACTGCTTCTGCGTACAATTTGGCTGTTCATTTTAATAATTTTTTTATTTATTTTTCATCCCATTATGAAATTCTTCTAATTTTGTGGGTTCATACATAATGGGTTCAGTGAATATATTTGTAGGGTAACGATCGTTGACCATTTAATTTCACATTTAAAATATGTGTTTGAAGGTTTGAACTTTGAAAAGCGTGCTGAAAACAATTTCGAATTTTTGTTCAAAAGTTTTGAGAAAATTTACCTAAAATATTCATATGGGAAAGTATTATAATGTTCAATGGAAGGGAAATTCAAAATATTTTGTGGATTTTCTAAAAACTTTAAGGAAATTTAACCCCCACCCCCCCCATTAAATTATATATTTAAAGTAGGTATTTGACTATGCTTAACAAGCATTTGATATACTCTCGTTCAAGAGGCCTGGTTTTTGTTTTTTTTTTTTTTTTTATTTATTTCCAATGTAAGTAGTGTGATTTACATACATGCTGTAAGATTTTGTGTTAATACTAAACAAAAGTGAAAATGTAATTCACAAAATAATAAAATTTTAGTTTGCCTTGAAACAAACGAATTATTCAACAAAATTTCGTACAACGACCTAAAAAGATCACAAATCTCCACAATGATATAAATTTATTCTCCAAAATAAACGTATCTCAAGATTTATTAATGACTATAATAATAGACCAGCCTCATGGTCTATTGTATCTACCCTTAAATAATTTCTTACAAAAACCTTACGTTTTCAAAATATATATATACATAGAAATATATATATATATATATATTCCAACCCCACTTATAACTTACCCTATAGAATAAGTCTTGCGACATGTTGCTGAATATCTTAAATTAAATGCAAAAGCTTGAACAGCACAGCGGTGTTGATGGTTGATAAAAATCTCTGCAGATAAGATTAAACATAATGAGTGAGAGGAAAATGCGGTATTTCTAGTTTGTTTCTATACGTAGTGGGCTGCCCCATAAAATATTTGCTGAGATTCTGTGACAAGTGACACATTAAGAAGTTGGTGAGAAGTAATAGTAATTGAATTAAAATGGCAACGTTTGTATTATATTTTCTGGGCAGCCGTATTTTCAAAAAAAAAAAAACCAACCACCATTTCTATTGTGGAGTGGTAGATAGCAGAGGTATATGTAGTAGGTGTGTATAAAATTAATGTTTATTTTATTCTTGTTTAACTTTCTTGAAGATATTTTGCATGTTAAGTCATCGTTTAAGATTTGAAATTGTGTTGGTTAATTCTTGAAAAGTATATTTGGTAGGATAGAAGCTTTTAGTATTTTTCATGAGTTAGAACAATTAAAAATGTATAACCTAAAGAAATGGGAGAGTTGAAAAGTTTGATAGTTTTCGTATTGTGACCTAGAGGTAAATTAAAAAAAATGTCTATAAAATATTGATAAAATAATTTTTGCTTCAACCAGCAATAATGTAGGTTAGGCAAGTATAAAAAATACCTAGAATGGACAATTTGAACGCAACTCAGATGAAAATATAGTGAAAAAATTGTTTGCTTAAAAAATACCAGTCTGAGAACCTTTAAGCAATTGTCGATTGCGGGAACTTTGAAGTCATAAAGTCGTAAATTTTAAAGTGATTTCTCTCTCATAGTATATTTTGAATGAAGTAGAGGAGATAGAGGAGTGGGGTAATAAAATAAAACATATAATTAGTTAAACGGTAATAGTTAAACATCAGAAGGGCCATCCACAATAAATCTTTTAGGTTTCAGTGGTCAAGGGTCAATAGCTCCACAGCCTCCCCCCCAAAACTATAACCATAACCAAGTACATAAACTCATCATCGGTCCCTGAGTCACAATTAGCATCTGGATGCCATTTACATCGGTAAGTACATTTGCACCTATGCCGTGATTTTCAAGATACCTGCTGTACACATAAGGCGTAAGTGTGTAGCGTCGGCGCAAATTTATTAAAATCATTCTTAGAGACATCTAATAGATGTGATTGAATGAGAAAATGGATTAAATAAATAAAATCATTTTTTTCACAACATTAGATTTGTGTTCAACCAAAATGCCACACTTGTCTCATGATTGTAACTGAAAATATTTCACACAATTCACTTCCATTTCTCAATTTCACAATACTAAACCTATTAAATGTTTCTATATTTTAATGTAATTTTGTTTATTAACGAACTAATTACCTATTTGACTGAAGTACATTCCACTTCAGGGAAAATGCAGTATCTTTCCACTTCAAAGACTAACCCGGTGTACCACTTGGTGAGTGAAGTAATTCATAGATTCTAACCATGCCTCTGTTTAGCCTGAAATAGTATAAAATTAATTTTTGCTGTATGTACAAATGTATATGTATGTACAATGTACATGTACATATCGATGGCTTATATACAATACCAGTTGACTCATTTGTATGCACTTTTCAGGAGACAGTAAAAACTAAAGTTGTTTCGTATAGCTCAATACGTTAGCAGATGGTCAAATATTGTAAAAAAACGAAATTTTTAAAACAAACTTTTTGTGCTATCTTTACCATAAGTACAGAGTTACATAAACAACAATTTTATGCAATAAAAAAAATCGGTAAAAATGAGTTAGTGGGTATTGTATATAAGCCATCGATATATATTTAGTTATTTAATATGTATACATATGTATGTATAAAAAGTATATTGTACATCGTATGAAAAAAAAAACTACCCCTATACAAATTTCTATTCATAAATTTATTACATTTTCCGATAATCAATATTGACCCTATAAACACCTGACATCAACATCATCAAACAACTATACAACCTAACTATATACTTGTGTATATATATATATATATATATATATACATGATCAAATAAAATATCGACAATATCTAAAGTCGTACATAATATTTTTTTTATTTTTTTTTACAACAACAAATGTTTCTTTTTCCATTTTCGCATTAATCATAGGGCCCCGTACACAGTTTGTCAAGGAAAATAAACTCCTTATGAATCGATTTACCTTTTGTTGTAGACCCCATCATTTTACACTCAGTAACTTAAACATGCGGCAAACAATTTTATATTTATGGAAAAACACCCACAAGTGTGTATATCAAATATTTTCTTATCGTCCAAATATAATAAAGAGCAACCATAATGGAGGTGATATATCATCTCCAAGATGACGTTAAACCTTTGTGCCAAAAGAACATACACCACATTATTTATATAAATCTATCGTACTTTACTTACTTAGTTATATATATAAACAACAACAACAACAATAACAACAGATCCCTACAACACTACACCCTTTGTTTACAATTTCCCATTTTCCTATATATAGTTGAATGTAAGAAATAATTGCTTTAGCAAACATTTTCTTCTTTATTATATTATTAAATATTATTATTATTGTTATTATTATTATTAATAGGGTGGAGCTATGAAATCACATCACATACCATACGCCACACCACATCACATTACCACACCTCATACATATATAGATATATATTTAGATATATATATATATATATATATATACAACTCGTACCTTCCTCTTATAACCCTTTTATCTATATTTCGAAAACCAAACAGCACCTCCAGAGTACTAACTTACCCTAAAGTATGTAATGTACTTTTGTTTCAAATGGGTATTGAAAATTCTGTGGCTTTTGTGTATATAGTTATCATCAGACACCA